>OMKL01105913.1:5354-16264 GCA_900302295.1 Parasudis fraserbrunneri | reverse complement strand
GACAAAATGTTCTGATCAAGGCGACTCAAGAGACCCAGTAATGTGTAGCAAGTTATTGTCATGGTTTGTGTGTTCATTTCCTTTTATTTTGCACTGAAAATATTGTAGTTAAGTTTCGTTTTTTTTTTTTATTCTGTTTTTTTTATTGTGACATATTTCTGCTCTGTAAATAAAAAATAAAATAAAGCTTTTTTCACATTTTTAAATAAAAAAAAAACAGCCTCTGGACATTTCTTTGATGATTGCATCTGATTGTTTTATGATTGGCCCTTTCAGGAAATTTGTTTTGTACAGTCATCAAACAGGCATCGGGCAAAACAATAACCATCAAACAAAAGCTACACTGAGCTACAAGAAAAGAATGTCCAATTTTCATCCTTTTAATGCAGGCTTTTCCCAGCCTTGGGGTCAGGACATGAAAATGAGTCCCCTGAAAAATTCCTATCAAACTAAAATTACTGTCATAATACTTGGTCACTAACCTCACCCGCCAAATGGTCTGGCCTTGGAAACTGTTTGGAATAGGGCCGGCACTTAAAAAAACTGCCGGTAGTTCTTCAAAGGACGCTGATTGGTCCGAACGACTGTGGCTCGTGCACAAGTGCATAACTTGAAGCCTAATAAGATGGATTCGTGTGGTCTTGTGATCTCGCAAAGCACAGCTGCCGTGCAACGTTATTTGGTCACTATTTTCAACGCGAAAATCTCCCAACTGCCAACAGCCTTTTGTGCTGAAATCACGATCTGTTAAATATCAGTAACCCATAATGTGGAAATCTCAGGATGCCGCCCCCCACCCATACCCCTGTGAAAAAAGGTTGGGAACCTCTGCTTTAATGGGACCCATCAGTTTTCCTCTTGCCTGTCTAAATTAAATGGGAAAATGGGAAAAATCTGATTCCTTATGGCTCTTCTGGTTTAGGCAGCTATATGTGATTTGTACCATGGAGGCAAAGGGCAGGTATCTTTCGTCAGAGTAAATCAAGCCAAACACAGTCAGACAGCAGGTGCAGCAGCAGACATTAAAGTCCCAATCCGGATTTTGTTTACCACATGCCATAAGTGTTTGGTATATTCTCATACCCCCATGAGGAGATTGATTTACAACCGTGTTTCCAGACATTAAACAAACCATTTACAGCCACAAAATACAGGAAATACAAATAAACACTTGAATGTACTTGTTGTCTCACGTCAATCCTGGTATCAGTATCTCAGTTAGTGATCTAGAAATGACAGCATGTATCCATTAGCCTACTACTGACTGAGCCTTCACCTACCATTAAAAGTGATTCAGCCATACCCTGGTATTGACAGTCAGTTTTAACCCTTTCATGTGTGCGATCACACTGATTTCATTAGAATGTTTTGAACTTAACATTCCCATGATGATGTCACAATGGCTAATGGCCCATCTACCCGTCTCTCCGTGGTTGCCCGCGGGCTATGGGAAAATGAGTGGGTTATTAAAACATCGCCCCGAGCTTCGTCTGTGGTTCACTCAGGCTCTTGGCCTTGAACGAAGTCTTCTAATATAAATTTTTCTCTTTGAAAAAAAAAAAAAGGAAAATTCTAGCGTCTAGAGCATTCTAGAACAGGTTCCCTTATGTCACCACATTCAGTGCATTCATGTAGTGTGGGAGTGATGAAAATGCAACATCTGCTCCTTCAGTGATAGCAATGTGGCTCTTCAGAATAGACAAATCAACAAAACCTATCATCCATAATCCTTCTGTAAAATATAATTTTCCCTCTCACCCCATCTGCACGTTAAAAGACAAAATCACTGGTGAACAGGAAAGGAAAACACAATTTTCACCATAGGCCATAAAAAAAGGAGCCAGAGCTTCAAGAGCTTTTTCTTCAAGATGATGATAACACTTGTGAGGTCTATTGAACGCGATAGAGTGGTAGAATAGAACAACAGCACTGAATCCATTGTAGTAACCAAAGCCTGGAAGACAAGTGAAACATTCACAAGACACTGAGTTAGATGTCATGAATAACACCTCTCCTATGCAGAGGGTTAGAGATGTTTCACTGTCAAACACCTCTGCCCCAAGAGGAAGTAAACTGATTGGCGCTATTTACACTCATTTCATTTTCCACTTGTTTTATTTTCCCTTATTTAATAAATTATATTATATGTGGTTTTTGTTTGTTTTGGTGACATCTACTGATGATAAGCGATCATTTTTGTGGTGTTTTTGCACTGTATTGACTTGCTTTCCATCTTGAAAATGCATGCTAACTACTGAGTTAGTCTTCTATTCATTCCAAACAAACTGCTGTTGCTGCTGATGATGTAAAACGTGTCACTTCCTGTGTGCTGGATGATTTTCTCGGGAATGTCCTACCAGACACCAGTATTTAGAACAGCCAAGAACAGCAAATGCAAAAGCATTCCTGAACTGGGTATAGGTAGACTCGCTTTTGTGTTATATCAGTTGGCTATAGAGAGTGGCAAAATAGACATTTATTTATATGAAAATGTTTGAGATTATTACTTTAATTGTTCCCTCTATCTTTTTTAGTCTACATTAGAAATAGGAACCAAGAGCCTTCCTCACCAAGTCACATTCCTTGTACATGCAAATATACTTTGCGAATAAAGAATTCTGATTCTGATTCAAAATGAGTTGAAAAAGCTCAAATATCTCACTTCACGGCATCTGTGCCACCATATCAGTCGTGTCCATGGAAACGATGAGGAACGCAGCCATGAAGGTATGGTTTCCTTCCCCAGAAACAATAGTCTGTTTACTTTTTCTGATAAAGACAGTATATCACTGCATAGCTCATAATTGTTCAGACAAGCTCAATATTTGGTTATTTGCTATTTATACATTTTCTGTCAAACTTATTTGGTCGCAGAGGCCAGCAAATGGTTACCGTTATCCATCATAAGGCAACACTTGGGTCACTTGTTTCGGGGCTGTGTGACGTCCTGACGTGGAACTCTGCGTGGGAGTGCATGAACAGCAGACAAACAAGTCCTCTGTGATACCATTTTCTTTGACCGGATTATTTTACAATACTACAGCTTTTTCGTCACCTCCCATTCGCATTTAATGTAAAAAAAAATACACGCACTTACTTTACACACACACTGTAAAATACACATACTTACTTTACACACATTCACAACATAGCGTGTATGGAAATGTGGCATTTCAAAAAGGCAGACTGCAGACTATGTCCATACGAGCTGCTTGTGAAATCTGCATTTCAAATCAACTCTGTCACGGTGCTATTTGCGTCCCCTCCACATCTCTTAGAAAAACATATTCATGCCCCTATGTAGTATACTACAGATTCTTTACAAAAAGAACTCTTGGACTCCTGTGTTTTTTTTTCTCTCTCTGTGTATTTGGTGAACCAAGGATAGAGTCCCTCCTTTATTTGAGTATCTGTGTCAGAGGCAAGTTCCCTCTCTCGTTCTCTCTCTCTCTCTCTCTCTCTCTCTCTGTCTCTCTCTCTCTCCTGCTCTGTTAATCCTGTGTGTGTGTGTGTGTGTGTACGTGTGTGTGTGTGTGTGTGTGTATGTGTATGTGTGAGTGCGTGTTATCTGTGCTCATCTGCAGGACATGGAAAGTACTGTGCCTTCCACAGCTTGGCACAAACAGGCTCAGATAATTATATAGCCCTCTCTCTCTCTCTCTCACACACACACACACACACACACACACACACACGTGTGACTCAGAGCTGCAGTCAGTTCGGCTGGGTGAATTCCTACAGAGCATCTGCAGAGGCAGAGAGAAGTAACCGTTTTAACCCTTTAGTGGCTCTCTAATGAGAGTTATAGCTAGCATGAGGGGAAAGGTTTCAGAACCACGCTCGGAATAAACAGGTAATCCCCACAACTTCTACCACAGTGGTTCTCAACGTGGGGTCTGTAGACCCCCAGGGGTCCCTGGGGAGGTTTCAGGGGGTCCCCAGAATTTTTTTGTTTTGTTTGTAAATACAATCAAAAGTATTGGAATTGTTTAATTTCACTTTTTCATTCATTGGAAGTTAGCCCAATGAGAGAATACAGTGTATAAAAGTGACTATTTTGATTGGCTTCATTTTCTCCACTGTTCTCTACAGTGTGGACAGCTATTCATAGTATTCTCGTGACGTTTTCAGCCGTGCAATGTGGCCCAGCGCTCACAGCTCATTGGCCACGGTTGTCATTTAATCACAATCACCTGCTATTTGATTAAAATCACCTGCGGTTTGCGACCAAGACGTCTGCGACCAGAGACTATGAATAGACAGTGGCGACTGGTCATTAGGGGCAGGGGAAGGCATAGCCCCACCTGTTGTCGCCGGATAGAACTGCAGACAAATGATGTTATTATTCATTCTCAAAGATGATCATCTGCTATCATTTATTATCTGTCTATGAATATAACATTTTGATCTTCCTAAATCATTTTTGTTAGGATTTTAGTTCATGTTTGTTGGTCCCCTGCCTTGCTGCTTCTGACTGCGTAGCTACGGTAGCGTGACTGTGGGGCTAGCCCCTCTCTCACAATGCAATGTGTATCGTACGTGGGAAAATATGTATACGCATGCTCAGAGTGTATGAATGTAGATCACACAAATTTAATGACAGCCCGTAGCCATAGCCCCCCCTACAGCATCATTTCATATTTCAGAGTTGATTGGCTATCTGTCTGTCAGGCACCAACACACTAGCTTGGAATTTACAGCCGGCAAGAAGAGGGGAGAATTTCTTAGCTAACGCCAGCTAACTTAAGATAATGAATTAAGTGGATTTCATACTCGAGCGCAGGTTTGAAAACCTTAAATTGGGAGGAGAAATTGGAATTAAAGCGCCTTGGTGCCCACCAGCCACGGGATATTGTCATCACTCAAACTGCTGGTAAAAGTAACCCGCGGGGTTTAACGTGGAGTGGTTTTCAAAGAAAAGGTGGCTGAACGGTTAGCATGCAAAAGAAGGCCCACAAGGAGTAGGCGGACTCCCTGAATCCGGGAATATTCAGATGCGTTTTCGATACTAATGTGTGAGGTCGACTCGAAGCTTCAAAGGCACTAATGACACTCAGCCCATCTTCAAAAGGGACATCCAGCACTGTGCAAAACGAACTGTTCGACTGTATGTGTGAAGTGTACAGGGAGGAGATAGCCAAGCAAGTGGACGAGACGTCATTTGTAGCCTAACAGTCTACATTTTCTGATTTCAGCTTCTTAAAAGTGAATATTTTCTGTTTTCTTTCGTCCTCTATGACAGTAAACTGAATATCTTTGGGTTGCGGACAAAACAAGACATTTAAGGACGTCATCTTGGGCTTTGGGAATAACTGATCGACATTTTTCATCACTTTCGGACATTTTATATACCAAACAACGAATCGACACCTTAATCGATAATCGTTACTCGCAACCCTAAACGGGCAGACGAGACAACTGATGTCTCTTGGAAATCACAAATGGCGGTTGTACTGCGATACACGCTGCCTGACAATACAGCGACGGAGAGGTTTTTGGAGTTTGTTGAAGTCAAAGATAAAACTGGACTCGGCTTTCTCTAACAGCATCAGGGGTGTGCTGGAACCACTGAAGCTGAGAAACAAGCCAATCACTCAGACGTATATGATTGCGTGGCTGTAATGAGTGGGAACGCTTAATGAAAGAGATACACAGAGACTCTTCCTCTGTGTGTGGTTGTGTCGGCTTATGACGATGGAATATTGCATTCTCGATTTAGGCTTGTGACAGTGGTAATGTAACTTGTGTGATTGCTCTCCCTCTCTCTCTCTCTCTCTCTCTCTCTCTTTCTGTCACACACACACACACACACACACACACATGGTTGTGTCGGCTTATAATGATGGAATATTGCATTCTTAATTTAGACTTGTGACAGTGGTAATGCAACTTGTGTAATTGCTCTCCCTCTCTCCCTCTCTCCCTCTCTCTCATCCTCTGAGTATACAAGATGTGCTCGAGGCAAGCTACTCTGTGGTTAAAAGTGTTTTGTGGAGCCATACATGGACCCATGACGTGTTAAAAACAACACATCAGTAGCAAGAGAGAGTCCTATAGTCCTCCTGGTATGTAGCCTATCTATTGAAGTGGTTGGTGCCCAACCAATCTGTTTACATACAAAAACGCCACTGGCTCTAAAATTCTGGACTTAATCATATCTAAGGCCAAAAATCTTCTCAGATGGGGGTCCATGAGACAAAGTCTTACAAAATGGGGTTAAACTTTATAAATGTGGAGGTCCTCAACACGACAAAAGGCTGAGAACCACTGACCTACCAGGTAACTGGGCTCTTGGTCTTGAAAGGGACACGATTTGCTCGGGACTCTGTCTTGACTTGGTCTCGACCTCCCGTTGGATTTGGCCTTCACTCAAATTCAATTGGATCTACAGGGTTCAAAAGAAAGGGAACTGCAAGTACACACATCCTCTACACATGGACCATAGATGGATTAGTTTAGACAGGACCTACGGAGCAAGAATGGCAGTCAAACAGGTCAAATAATTAAAGATCCCCTCCACTCAAAATCATGTTTTTTTTTAATGGTTAACTCCTCTTGGAGGCATGACTTTGACTATACAGATTGTTATTAGTGCAGAACTTGTCACCATCACCTTTTTCACATTCTTCCCCTAGAGAGGGAGAGCTTCTCTGTACTTCCCTGAAATCTGAGTTGCATGTGTGATGTCACTAAGGTCGAACCTGTCATGGTCCAGTATGTGGTAACTTGACACCTTTAGCTTCAGCATGTATCAGAAAGCTGAGTAGGTATTGACATGTCTTGAAAGAATATAAGCTGCTGACTTGAAATTCCTGGTAAATATCATTGGGTGCTTGGTGCCAATTTGCATATTCTTAAGGTGGCAATCCAGTGGTCAACTTTTTGGGCAACATGATAGGGCACTGTGTTTGCCATTAGGAAATTAAGTGAGACAGAGGGTAAAATATACAATAGAATGTATCTGGGCAATTCACAGGTTGCCATGCAATCAGTACAAATGTGTTGAGACATCCACTTGTCTAATGTTGCCCATAAAGTTTACTAGTGTATCACCACCATCCTTAATGACATTCTCAATGAGGGTAAAGGTGTGGAGATGCTGCTAGGCCATTTTCAGCAGTTTATTGAACAATTTGGTGGGGAAATCATATTCATACAAATTGTCATTCAATACAGAAAATGTTTTAAAGGTTTCAAATATATCTGGAGGTGATATTTAAGGAAGGTTCCCCTAATACAGCAGCTGGACACACAGTGGATAACCAGATCTAGATACTAGGGCTGTTCTCTCATAGTTAGTCCGTTTTAGGGTCTTTATTAGGCTATTTAAGAAGTTAGGCTACTTTGCTCAGCCTGGACTGTTTATTTTTCCATGGTGTATGTGTATAATTATAAGGGAAGCCCTGAGTCACAACAACGTTCACACATCTCTATGTGTCTTTGACTAAATCTAAGGTGATATCTCTGCATTAAAGCACTGACTGGGAGGCAATTATTGGGAGGCATAGGAGAGGCAACTATACAGATTTGACTTTCATTTGAAGTCAGAGGTCCGGTACTGTATATGCAGCCATTTTTTATAGGCCATGTGGGTTCCCTTTTTGAAATGGGGACACCAAATGGTGAGAGTGAAAGCAACCCATTAGTCAGCAAAGTGATTATCTTTTCATTTTCTCAGGTATGATCAATTCTCTGTCACACACAGCCCCACATGCACACACACACACACACACACACACACACTGTGTACCAGTCTCTCTTTCTCTCGCTTACAGATACAGCTCTTTCTCACTCACACACATACACACCTCCATCTGCTGCGGCAGTGTGTTGGGGCTGAGAGGTGTCGTTTTCAGGATACTGTGGTCAAAGACCCCAGTCTGATGTCTTCCTCTAGTGACTGCTGTCTCTGAGCTGAACTCTACAGCTGCATTAGAACATTAACCTTGCACGGCAGCTGGCCTCACGAGATCACACGATGAATCCATCTTGTCAGGCTTCAAGTTATGCGCTTGTGCCCGAAACTACAGCGGTTCGGACCAATCAGCGTCCTTTGAGGAACTACTTTTTTTGAAGTGCCGGCCCAATTCCAAGCAGTTTCAAAGGACGACTTCCCAGATGGTTCTGTGTAACACAGAAATTCTCAAATGCCCCTTTTCCACTGCAGGAACTTGCCGTGGCGAACCGTGCTGTCTTTTGTCGTTTGTGATTTCCTGCATTGCTTATGTCTGAAGCTTGTGGAAAATAAACTGCCCTAGTCCTCCAACCTCTTCATCACCCTCCCCTATGTCCTCCAACCTCTTCGTCACCCTCCCCTAGTCCTCCAACCTCTTCGTTACCCTCCCCTAGTCCTCCAACCTCTTCGTCACCCTCCCCTAGTCCTCCAACCTCTTCGTCACCCTCCCCTAGTCCTCCAACCTTTTCATCACCCTCCCCTAGTCCTCCAACCTCTTTGTTACCCTCCACTAGTCCTCCAACCTCTTTGTTACCGTCCCCTAGTCCTCCAACCTCTTCGTTACCCTCCCCTAGTCCTCCATCCTCTTCGTTACCTTCCCCTAGTCCTCCAACCTCTTCGTCACCCTCCCCTACTTCCTGAGCTGAAGACGGCTTCGATGTGAGTAGGCACATTGCACTAGTCCTACCTAGTGCAGTCAGAGGTAGATTCATATTTTGATGCTCGTCCCCTCCATGCAGCGTCTCGCCCCCTCCATGCAGCGTCTCACCCCCTCCATGCAGCATCTCGCCTCCTCCATGCAGCGTCTCGCCCCCTCCATGCAGCGTCTCACCCCCTCCATGCAGCGTCTCACCCCCTCCATGCAGTGTCTGCATGCAGCAAATGCTGCCTTCAACCTGGGCTTACTGACTGCACTGTTATTGGACAGCTGGTACAGGTCCTGGCGACACAGCGTGTTATGGCCGCCCCCTCACTTGGCTAGTTTGTTGTGTGTGTATAACTCTACAGTTAGTTATGTTTGTTTGATTTGCACCTTTTTTTTTAAGTCCACTGTTTTATCATAATAATAATAATTCAAGGCTGAACAATAAAATGAAAGACCAATTGAAAAGAGCATATATTTGTAACAAGTTTATTAATGCATTACATAGCAAGCAGAGCAAAGAATACTGACATGTCATAGGTGGAAGCATTTAACAGGGTTCGTTTATATGACAGGAAATGTTTCATGAACAGGATTACAATGTCATTGTGCTTCAAGTGAAGTTGTCCTTTTCAGGTAACTCTTCTCAAGAGAGACTTGTGGGCAATAGAACATAGCAGCATAGGACAGACAAGCACAGTCCAGCCATACGTTAACACAAGGTATGTTGCTATGGAACCCTAAACGCACTTTCTACAGTTGTGACCCATTCAGATGACGTTTACATGCACTTCAATGTTCCTTTATTAAACACAGTAAGACAATCCTCAAGAAATGGCCGCGTAAACAGCTTAATCTGGAATAAGGTCAATCGTCAGTTTATTACAGTCCGTGTAAACATATGGATTGAGGCTACAATGTAAAGAGCGCAAAAACAAGCAACTACACGGTGTTCAGGTAACGCATCATAGCTTCATGTGCAGCTTTGCCCTCGGCCTCTATGCTAGGTGGCAGAGCCTGGCAGGCTAACGCAGTGCAGCGGGGGGCACCCCGTTCATCTCTGTACTCCTCACCGTGGGTTTCACAAAGGTTATGGAGAATGCAGCAGGTCCGCACCATGGTCTAGAAGTTAGCACAGTGTATGAGAATGACTATTCTGATCATGGTCTCCACCCTCTCCACTGTTATCTCCCCACCCACAGTAGAGCCAGTTATGACGGGTATGGAAAGACTGGTCGACCTGCCCGCCATCCAGGACCTGTACTCCTCCAGAGTCAGGAAACAGGCAGGGAAAATCACTACAGACCCCTTCCACCCAGGACAGCATCTGTTCTTAACTTCTCCCATCTGGTAGGCGCTACAGATCACTGTACACCAAAACCACCAGACGCAGAAACCGTTTCTTTCCCCTCGCCATCACACTCATAAGCAGTTAACGGTCACCGTGGCTCTGTGCAATAACCCTTGAACTCTTCAATACACTGTACCTATACATTATATATATATATATTTATTTCAAAATGTGCAATACATTTCACCCACTATTGTACGCCTGTACTCACTGATGTGTACAATGTACATCAGGTAACATTATTTTCCTTTTGCACTATCTATATTATCTCTTCATTCCCTGCTCCCTCTCCCTATTTGCATTATGGTGTCCCGTGTCCTGTTTACAGTCCACCGCAACGGCCTGCATATAGGCCTGTATATAGTCTTTTGTTTTTTGCTTTTGTATTCTCTTTTTGCCTTTCTTTTCTTGCGCTTAAGTACATGGAGATGGTGCTACGAAAACCAAAGTCAAATTCCTTGTATGAATAATTGGCCATTAAAGCTGATTCTGATTCTGATTGAGTTAAAGAACTGGTCTTTTTTTTACCTACAGTACGACCATGTGCACTTATTTGGATGGGCCCTCCTACACCCAAAATCTATTACAGGGAGGGGTGGGGTACCTTCAAAAACAAAGAAATTAAACAGAGTTCCTCTTTTTGGATGGAATTCCTGTCCCATTTTAAGTGGAGATGATGGTAAACTAAAAATCTATATGCAAAAAGCATACCTCAATCAACACGTTCTAAGTAAGACACTTTCTGTGTGCAGGGCAAAGGGGCAGGGACTCAAGCCTTTGGACCCTATCTGTGTACATGTCTGGCGTACAGTATGTACATCTAAAAATATCCTGCTGAAAGCAAGAATTTACACAGGAGAAGAAAAATACATCAGATTTTGTAATTATTCTTATTCTTATTATTATTAATAATGATTTTTTTTTATATATATAACCAAGAGTTGATATTTTCATTGCTGGGT
>OMKL01105733.1:10032-32092 GCA_900302295.1 Parasudis fraserbrunneri | reverse complement strand
GCCTCGGGATCCGACTATACAACCGGGCGTAAATCCACCCATTTACCCCTTCCTCTTGGGCTTAATTGCTTTAATATAACACTTGAAAATATTTGCTAATACAGCTAACGTTATGTCCAGTGTTTGGTAGCACTTCAATCCTTGATAATGTTGGCTATCCTTAGTCGTAACAGTCGCTAGCTAGTACTTGCACTGTTTGGCAGCTAATGTTGCCGCTAATGCTAGTTAACAAGCGGATGTTGTGCTCGATGCTTTGCACTGTGGGGTAGTCCAGGAGGACAGAATTTCATCAAACGCTGGGGTAGACATCTTTACTGCAATTGCCCATTTTCCAAACCAATGGGTACTACTAGCTGGAAGTAAAAAAGTGATAACAAAATGTTCTTGGGGCATCTGAAAAACAAAAGTAGAATTTCTGAAGTTCTCTTAGCCTTCACTATATTCATTCTCTTTCTCTTTATCCCTCTGTGTCTCCTTGTTGTTATCACCAGTTTTCAGGTGAATGTGTCAGAGATAATCAGCTTTAGCTTGTACAGAATATAACTTAAACCAATTGGTTGACAGGCTCATAAACTCGTTACTCTGCAGGGTGCCCTGCTGGCCCATGGAGCTAAGCGTGTTCCATGTAGTTGCAGCTGTCTGGGTTTGAATGTGGCCTGTGGCCTTTGTTGCATGTTATCCCCTCTCTACCATGTTTCCTGTCACTCCTCTCCACTCCACTGTGCTGTCCCATAAAACAGAAACATCTTAAAGGCCCAATCAGTGATTAAAAACGTAAACAAATGTAAAATGTAAGAAAAAGAAGAAAAAGAAAAAGGGAGACATGTTTTTATTCTCTAGTTGGTGGGCTGAGCTATTGATAGAACTGTCCATAGACAACTGGTAAATAGGAGTTTGTAATTGTATTTACTGTATTTTGTGACTGTAAAATGTGTGTTTACGTTGGTAATGTTTGTAAACATTGGCGTAAAACAGACCTACAATCTGCTTCATGATGGGTTAGAAGGTACCAAAAAGTTTATTTTCCATCTACAGATCAAACACTTCAAGAATGTATGTGAATATACCCCACATCGATATAGTAAAAACTAAATTACAGATTGGGGCTTTAAAATATATCTTTACCCAAAAACACTGCATTTGTGTTCAGGTGGATGTGTTGATGCCCAACGTTGGGGAGATCGTGGGAGGCTCTATGCGTATCTGGGACTCTGAGGAGCTGCTGGAAGGATACAAGAGGGAAGGCATCGACCCCACTCCCTACTACTGGTATACAGACCAGGTAATACACCTGCGTGTGTGTGTGTGTGCATGCATGCGTGCGTGCATGTGCCCCGTGTGTATGTTTTAGTGAGATACAAGAGAGGTGTCAAAGAGTGTGTGTGAGAGATACGAGCAAAGAACCCAACTGTGTGTGTGTGAGAGAGAGAGAGCTGGTGGTACAAGAGTGAGGGAATCGACCCTACCCCCTACACATAATACATCTGTGTGTGTGTTTGTTTCTTTGTATGTATGTGTTAAAGCGCATTAGTGCATGAGAGTAAGACAGAAGGTTCCAAAAAAAGGGATTCGATCCTGTTCCCTTCTACTTAAACCAGGCGTTGTGTGTGTGTGTGTACGAGAGAAAACGAGAAAGGTAGCGATACGAGAACGAGTGTGAAATAGTGGGAGAGAAAGCAGTTCTGTGTATTATTAACCCTGTGTGTGTGTGTTTTCTCTCTCGTTCGTCTCTCTCAGAGGAAGTACGGGACGTGTCCCCACGGAGGCTACGGCCTGGGTCTGGAGCGATTCCTCACCTGGCTGCTCAACAGACACCACATCAGAGACGTCTGTCTCTACCCACGCTTTATCCAGCGCTGCAGGCCATAGAACAAACACACACACTCTTTGGCGATTGACGTATCTCAAAACCCGCCCTCTTTTCTTGATTGGAAGATCAAGAAAGGAGGGCAGGGTTTGAGATAGGTAGATTAATGCGGTTATACACACACACAACCACACACACTTACACAAAATCGTAATTGGATACAGACATAACACACAAACGCATAGCATAACATGGATATAAGCAATATATAGACAGCGATGCTGCCTCTGCCCCCCTGCTTTATCCCACAATTAGGGCCGTGGGGAACACACACACACACACACACACACACACACACACACACTCTTATACAAAATCATGATCCTCTTCATCAGGGACTGCCTTTACACCCATTTAATTTAATCTCTTAAGACAATTCTGCTTCCCTGTGCGTTCATACTGGACCATCAGAGTCTCCATTCTCCAGTCCTTTCTCTTATAGTGGAATCTATTCACCACCAGGGCATAATGGTAACTGAATAGGTTTTGATGTACTGTATGTTGGTAGTTAAATGAATGAGTAATTGAATATGCCGTCAAGAAGTGCTAGATTTAGCTTAACCCCGCAGGTAATGTTACCACTCCTGTAATCTGAGAAAACCGCTGAAAGCTGTAAAACCCAGAAGCTTGCATGACAAGTGATGTGAGAGAGCCTCTGGGCGCAGCGTACTGACCCCATGCGCAGTAAGGAGAGGTCTTCACGTCATACACCCCCATCCTCTCCTGAACTTTAGCAGTGAATGCTCACTGACTGGCCCGTTGGTCTGCTTATGCCCTGCCCCCCGCTGAGGCATAGCCCAATGCTGTTATTTTAAATCTACATTTTAGGGTAGTTCACAAGGATACACTATTAAGAGAAAATGGATTGAGGATTTGGACTCTGAAATGCAGAAAGTGATGGAGCACTTGTGTGTTACAGCGTCACAATCCTGTGATGGATAAATAAATCTTTAAAATAAAATAATGACATGTTAATGTTTGTCTTAAATGACAGTCATTTCAACCACTCGCTGATTCTGCTCTGCTCAGCAAATATACGTCCGCAAATAAACGTATTTATGTGCTACTAAGCTTTGTGTTTAAACTTATTTTGACAACTCATATATTTAGATATTCAGATAATGTAATCAGTGCAGTGTCTGTCTGTCTGTCTGTGTGGGCCCAAGGTCACGTTCTCAGGTCAAGATATAATGGTTATACCTTTTGAACACAAGAGGGCTATAGCATACTGCAGATTCGCTGCTCACAGCCTCTCTGTATGGTGCAGGTATTTTTTGCCTAGGATGGCGACGGGTTGACCACGCCCCTAACGAATTTCATTGTTCGCTTGGTCGTCCCAACTGCTTGTCATGGTCTGAAGCTCTCTGGAACCTGTCTAATGCCATAGTGAACCTCATATTGTCATTGGTATAGGCTTCCTATGCATGAAAAACTTGTTTTCCCCTGCAAATCTCTTACAGTTGCATCAATATTGTGCTATCAAAACCATCTTATGTGTGCAAGTCAAGTATTTCATGTTAGCTATTGCCCATTACGCCACCAGCATGTAGAATAGTCCATGTGAGAGTGATGTGATTTCTGGCCAGAGCGCAGCTGTCTCGTTTCGCCAAATAGCGAATATTGGAAATAATTCATCTATAAATACAACCCTGCTTAGCTTACACAATGTTGTAACTAAGAGATTCGCTGAGAATTCTTTTTTTTTTCGTGCATAGATCACTACATTTATCCACTTCTAATACGAGTTTCATGTGAGCATTTCCTGGTTGATAACAAGGACTGGTAGATAGTCCTTGCCTAATAAGACGTTGGTGGGCGTGTCATTAAGAAATTCACTGGGGATTTTTTTTTACATGTTTTCAATCGGTGTGCCGTGAAGCAAGATCAAGTGTGCCATGGAATTTCAGGATGACCAATTCATTTTTTATAAGGCTTCATAAAATGTGATTTCTAAATTACATACATTTCAAGAGTGGTCAATAGCCCTCAACCTGAGTGCATCATTGCAGGGAAACGTTACGTCAGCTAACTTCGGTAATACCAGCTGATGCAAACAGTGCAGCCAAGTGAGTTGAAGGGGCTCTTGAAAACGGAAGTATTTCTATTCTACAGATGACGCCGCGCTGCAGATTCAGGTAACAACATTCCCTCACTCACTCACTCACTCACTCACTGAAGTGAGTCAGCTATGTTATTAGAGATTTTTCAGTTTCTTCAGTCCACTAATTCTGCCCTGATATAGCCATATAATGCATCCGCTAGTATTTTTGTAAACTGACTGTTAAATTCTACCCTAAAGCCATGAAAGATTAGGGCTGCATCTGCGTGCCCAGTCTATTTTCTAACAGAGCTGTACACGTCTGTTGCCCAAGTCCACACCCCTCCTCTCAGTCTGTCAATTCTGCATCATGATTATTACAAAAGCTGGTGATATGAACATGCTACTTGTTTGCTCCTGATAAGAGATAAATACAAATACTGACCGTATACTCCACTTGTTAATCAGATGTCTATTACTTCCACATAGAAGTGCTGCTTGTGCTGTTCTTGATATTGCACTGTTCTCTCATCTGTTTCTGCAGTCTGATTGCACATCAAGATAGTTTTCTTGTTGCATCAGTAATAGGCACTGATATCATTCCCTAATCATAACATACATGGGCTTATCATTATTGTCCTAATTAGTTTTGCTGTTCTTATTTAATCTGAACAATAATTTGTTGCAAATTTGTCTTGCCAGCTCTTGTACTGATTCATATAAAGAGGCCTACATAATCTTGACGAGTGATGTCATTGCTGCCTATCAGATTTAATAATTTGTCAGTGTACCATATAGGGGAAATATATCTAATGACAATATAATTATGACATTTGAGACAATCTGCACTGTTTTAATTGTGTTCAGCTCCATACAACTGCCTATCACCATCTTTTTCAAACACAGCAATTAACACTATCTGCTTTATATAGACATTGTGCCTGTAGATTTGTCTCCAGATAGCCTGTCTATAATTACATGCGGGCGGAGATATGCTCTCCAGTGAGTGCCCTCTAGTTTTTTCTGTCTTGTGGATATAAACACAAGCTGCTGAGTTACCAATGCAAGGCCATAATTTGATTGTATGATCCACACATGTAATAATGCTCACTCCCATGACAGTATTGTAAAAATTCTAATGAGAGCACTGATGTATGTAGAATGATAAGACCTCTTATGGTTTTCCTGCACATGCAGTGTTGAGGAAGCTACTCACAATGAAAGCATGGTTTTGCAAGCTACCAATTACCTCATACTGGAAGAAGTTGAACTGCAGTCAAGAGAAATATACTTTGGTTAACTAAAGTTACTCATAAAAAGTAGTTCAAACTACTTGATTTTAAAAAAAAATAAATGAATAACTGCAATGGACATCTGCAATGTAATACAATGCCTGTGCCTGGGACAAAATTATCCCACTGGGCCCCCCTCACCATCTTGAATAATAAGTCTATGGACCATCAGAGGGCCCTCCTGGGCCCATCCTGGCCCAGGGCCTGGGACAGTGTACCTGCCCCCCCCCCCCCACCAACGGCGGCACTGCAAATAAATAAAAATCTATTGAAAGTGAAAACTGAGTGTATACTCCTCAATAATGTCAACTTGTAAAACTGGATTTTGTAACACCTGCCTTGCACAATCTTTAACAAAACTGTCAACTAAAAAAATGGATACTCGTTTATTTTGAACTGGCACCTCTTGACCATTTACCAACTTCACAGTGACAATGGTCTATAAACAATGAGCCTGTCAGCTTAGTTGTCAGAGGAGAATCTCTTGTATAGCAGGGAGAGGGGTGGGGTTGGTGAAAGGGGTTTCACCCGAGGAGAGGCAGAAACATTTATTAAATGACTTTTTTTCTTTTTTTTTGTAGTACAGCAAAAAATTTATTTTCAGTTGTTGATTGCACCTCAAAATGTCAAAAAAGTAATTAACTACTAAAATCATTATGCCAAATACTCTACTTGACTGTTGCAAAATGTAGTCAAACTACTAGTTAAATTACATGTAATGAAACTACTCCCCAACACTGCTCACATTTCCTTACATTAATATTTAAAAACAGAGATGCATTTAATAATGTGTGCTAACAATGGGGATATGCCCCCTTCAAATATTTCCCCTTCAAATTGTCCTCTGAATAAAGTAACAGTATAAGAGAACCTGTTTATTGAATTCAGTAAAGGGTACAGGCCTGTGAATTCCACAAATGTCCAGCAAGTACGCTGGATCGTTGTTACTATCCTTGAGAGCATCAAGTGGTGAATGATTAGGTAAATTATCCAAAGTCTTTTGTCTATCCTCACTCTGAATCCATTTAATGAAATATAATGTCCTCACAAGAGCACTGGTATCACAAAGTATCTCTCTCTCTCTCTCTCTCTCGCTCTCTGAATGTTTTGAGAGATTGTTTCCTTGTTCCTTGATGGGCCTGTATTTTCCAAGAAGCACCCATTCAAAACCGCTGTATTTCCTTGTACTGCGAAGTGCAGGTCTCATGGGGAAAGACATTGTCCCTTTGAATACCTAGGATGAATATTTGCCCACTGTTTTGAGTCAGTAGTAGTGACAATAGTGCTTCATGTAACAGTCATACTAATAAAGTATTGGAATTTATTAGCAGGATGTACTGGGTTTTTGGATGTAGTCTAGAATTTACCCAACACTTAGGATTATTGAAGAAAAAATATAATTATAACAATAATAATAATAATAATAATAATGAAGAGTCTTCGCCCAACATTAGGCCTGCGATCAAATTACTTAGATCGATTTTAAATTATTTGCACAAAAAATGGAATTTCATGTGCTATAAGTGCATCTGTGATGCTGCAAGCGTTCAATATTGAATTTTGAAGAAAATCCACTTTCTGAAATGACTGAGAAAGAGAACTACACAATCATTCCGCGGAAAGCCTCTCTTGTATGACACCGTTACCGGGGAGATTTCTGTGCGTTCTAAAGATTATGAGTTCTAGAGGAATGTACAGTCAGATAACGTTCTGAAATGGGCGTGTCTGGGGGGCGGGCTGATATTGGACGTCGGTGAGCGTAGGAGCAACGTCACATAACATTCATTGCTGACTGCCAGTCGCTGCCTGTGCTTGAAGGAATTTATCTGGCTTATCGGACCTGTCAACTGCGTTTATCAACGGAAAGAAGGAACAATTCAAAACGGCTGAAGTCAGACGTTTTAGTATTCAGTCGGACGGAAGAAAGGGGCTTGTGGACAGCTAAATATCATGATGGCTGTGCTCGGCAGCGCAAGTCGGCTTATACAATGTGAGTCTTGTCGTCACTGTGCTAACTTAGCCCTGTTAGCTGTGTGATTAACCTTCACCTCCTGAGTGATAAGTTTCAAGCTGTGAGTTAGGGCTCTGCTTTACAGACAAGATAGTATTCTCATCCTGCGTTTAACCTGCCCAAGCATAATTTACAGTGTTTGAAGGGAAAGCAAGCTGGCAAGTTGTCATTCTGAACGTGGTGTGGCTCAGCCAAACACATGCCGCTGACATTGATATCAACATTACTGCACATAATAGCTACTACAAATGTTATATATTGTAGCCCATAGGCTTAAAGTATTTCGAGGAATAACCATAACGCCAGCAAATGCACGTTTTGAAATTATTTACGCACGTTGGTAGTAAATTATGTAAATTGAGACATTTACACAATTCACAATTTCTGAACTTGCGTAATCCTGGGCCACCCAGTGGCAGTGTAGTGTACTGCGTGCGGCACATGACGTTACAAAATCACTCTCAATGGGGAACGATCCACCCCGTTTTTTTGTTTTGTTTAGTTTTTTCTATTAAAAATCAAGATCCAGGGATGTGTTTTTTCGGTCCCTCTAAGGATGTGAAAAAGTTTGTTATTTCACAAATAATTAATTTCTGTCAGTTTACCCTTTCCCCCTGTTTTAATCAGGCTCCTTCCCTGTAGAATTGTAAAATCAGTGTCTCACTAATAATGTGATCTGTTTTTCTAGAGTTATCTCTTATTCATGTGTGTGTGTGGAGGGGGGAGGCATACATTTATGTTTCTGAATGAAAAATAGAGGCAAGACAGATTTTCTTAGGATGTAACCCTCATGAAAAAGTAGCATGGGATGTCATGGTGATTACCAAAAACTGATGGAAATACCATGATATTACCACTGGTATCATGGTTTAAATTAGATTAGACCATGGTATCATTTAAGCACAAAATTGTTACCATGGTGATACATGACGTTTGCCATGGCAGTACCACGATAAATTGTTTATACAATGGCCAGTACCATGGTAAAACTAAAATTACCATCAAACTACCCTGATACTTTATTGTAAGGGAAGAGTTAAATAGTCATACTCATTATATGGCTAGCTCATATTGAATCTACAATATGAAGGTCAAGATGTTTCAGGGAGATAAAGACACCAGGCCAAAACATTTTTGTGAAATGGCCAAGAGGAGTCATTTTGGTTCTTCTCTTTTCACGTTACACATCCCTTTTCTGATGCAATCTATCCTTACCAAAGAGCATCTTCTATGGTGTGTGTGTGTGTGTGTGCCCACACACCTCTTTTTCCTTTGAAATGCATAGTCTAATTCTAGTTTAGTTCTACATTATTAGTGGTTGAGTTCTACAGCTAGCAGCAGTGGCATGGAGAGCCTCTGTATGAGAAAACACAATTTTGTTTTTTTTAGTGGTTTAGATAGCAACACTCCCATTCATTTCTATTTGGGAGTCCTGTGTGTCTGTCTTATATTCTCCTGATCACATCACCCAAAGAGCTGTAAAACCTGATGAAAATGCAACTGATTGATCATGATTTAAATTGTTTTTTTGTTCCAGGGATATACTGGAGGGTTAACCCACTGAAACTAAGTTTACCCAACTTTTATTTGTGAAATGGAAGTTTATGCACCTTTTTAAGCTGATATAGTCTTAAATATTTCTGATGTAAATTCATATAGTATAGATTAGCCTATACTGAGTAGTATATCACATTGACGCAAGTTAGGCTCCATGAATATATGATCTTTTTGAGGAAACATATTTTATATAGGCCATCTGTGAATACTGGCACCGTGATCGTCGACTGGACTAGAATTCATCATGTACCCGCCACCTTTTATTTTACCACCTTATCACCGTTTCTGATCTCCCACAGTTGCCAGGTGCAGCGGTAGCGTGAGCCTTTGTGTGAGCGCATCTCTCAGAAGGCGGTCCACCGCAGCAGCCGCTGCCTTCGCCCAGCCTGCCACCCCTGAGGTACAGGAAAACAGGTACGGTGTCGGCCAGACCAGAGGGTCTCAAACTTCTCCCGTGCTGTTCTGTGCACACCGCTCTTTTACTCAATGCACATACCGTGATGTGAAAGAGGTTAAAAATCTAACCCCTAAATCTGGAAGCTGAATGACCCAGATCTGCTCAGCACTATTTCTGGGAAATAGACTCTTGTCAAGAAAGTCGGCTATCAAGGTGCTGTTATTTTCAGCGGCAGGTCAACTTTGGAGCCCCTGTATTTGATATGTATTTAGACTGCTAGGCCTATATTAATCGATCATATTAATTACGGTGGGTGCGAGCGCAACTCCACTTTTTCAAACGGGTCTCTTACCGGGTGCACGGTCTTGAGAAGCTTCTACTCGCCTCACACGCTGGGTATTGGCACTGAATACCCGATCTGATTTCTGTTCACAAGGTCCCAATTTGATTTTGATTAGATAAACGATTCACTTACGCATGATGGCTCTGGTTTCAGGGGGCCAGCACCTGTCATTGTTGTCAAAAGATGTAATTTGGTCAACTGAGTCTCTGTAGTAGTTCAGTTGAAACTCCGCACAAGGCAAACAAGAGACATCTGCAGGACAGGAGGCGCACTAGAAGTAATGTTAAGCGAAAATCTTCACACATCCATTGAAAAAAGGCATAGATTGAAATACTGAGCTTGGGATTTTAAAATTCGATTCAAATGAAATGATTCGGTATCAATTTCTTTTCCTGGCCCTAGTTGATAATAGAAACATTTCACTATTTTAATCAAAGGCCATTTCTAAAGGGTTTTCGATAGGTGAGGTTCTACTGTGCTAGTCTGTGTTTTTAAGTTAGGCTTTTACTGTTTAATTAAGAAATGATTTAGTCTGGAGATGTGTTGTTTTTTTTTGTTCCTCATCCTTGCTATTATGTCGCTCCTCACCAAGCACTCTCAATTTTAGTATTTTCAGGCCTTGCTATGTTTTCAGCTCTGTCTGTTACAATGTATGGAAGAAATTCAGAAACGCTAAGACTTTTTAATTGACATTGTTGTCATCTTGCTGAATTTCTTCCATTCTTCAGCTTTCCCCATCATTCAAGCAGCTTGGTAGAGCAGTGAAGTTGTGACAGATTGCGTTTCATCTTACGGCTGTCCCTCCTCGACCTAGTCGACTTATAGTCATGGATTTTGTCAACTACCGGATAAGTTGATTTTATCAACAAATTTGTAAAATTGTGTTTCCCACAACAGCCTTAAGCAGTGTGCGATGTTGTCTTCTTGGCCAGGTGACCACTGAAAATAGTTGACATTTTCTTTCTGTCATGAATAATCTATAGTGTATAAAATGTCTCTTCAGAAAGCCCAAGACAGGGATTCTGATGCTGAACATGGGAGGACCTGAGAAGCTGGAAGACGTCCATGACTTCCTGCTCCGTCTCTTCATGGACACGGACCTAATGAAAATTCCTGTACAGAAGTAAGAAAACACACACACACACACACACACACACTAATGCATTCCGTTCATTCTGTGGAAGGAAAACTAGTTGACTCTCTCCAACTATACAGACAAATGTCTAGTATTTATAATCACCTTTTACATGAGCATTAGATCATTAGTTATTCGTTTTTAGCTAGAACAGCTAGAACTGTTCTGTCTTAAGTGTTGTGTTCCTTATGGTATCTGGGCTGAGGTCAGCAGCTAAGGCAGTTGTTCTATTAAATATGGATAGCGTGAAATGTGTATTACTTACAGATATATAAAACTTTATTTCACATTTTTACACAACCAGAATATGGAGAAATCACATAAAACCAAGTTAAAACATATCCGGGGATTGATCTTGATAGATACTAAAATACAGATCAGGTAGGCTGTAATGTTAAAGGTCCCATATTCTACTCCTTTTCAACAAGTAAATATAGGTCTCTTTGAATTTTTTTGCTAAAATTACCACTCAGATTATGCAGTCTAGCATGCCTCTATACCCCTCTTGTTTCTTTGTGCACGACACAAGCACGAGCACACACACAAACTGGAACAGGAACTGCGGTGTGCCTGGCTCATGAAATTCAGATCAAACTGTCAAACTAGGCATTGCAGATCAAATATGAATCAAGATCCAGCAATTGAATATCCTGTTTCTCACCTAAAATGTTGTCAGAAACATATTTTAGTGAACCGGTTAGGTGGAAAAGAGAAAGTTTATGAGCAAGCCGCCATGTTGTGCACATGCCTTGCATTATACTACGTCAATAATCACGGCAATTCTCAATGGCTTGTTTCAATAGGGAGGATTCTTGTCACAGCTTAACTGCAGAAACTGCACCAAGTACATATTTTACATTTTCTCTGTGTTAGGACAACCCCTCATTGTGTAAAACCAATGCAAAACACAGGAAAAGGCAATTTTTAAGATAGGGGACCTTTTAAAGTTTGTAAACAATATTTTTTTCTTGGCTACCATGGTGACATGCCTAATATTATTTAATATTATTTCCATATAAAGGTGAAGAAGCAAGAATGTCAGTGTGCTCGACTGATTCTTTTCATGTTCAAGATATAATCACCTACTCTGAGAACCTGGAGTAAATTAAGGTGTGCAAACTTTGGGAAGAATTTACTTGCCGAACATTGAAGTTGTTAGTGAGCTAGATTAAACGGTAATATTTATTTTGTTGATTTCTTATCATTCACAATGGTGGTGGCAGTGTGTTACCTTGGCAACCTTCCATATTTCACGCTGATCCATATTTAATAAGACGTTGTTATCAGTTAGGAAGGGCAAGCTGTACCTCCATGGACTGTGGTGTTAAGTCCTGTTGTGTGTGTGTGGTAAGCAGGGTGTATCAAGTTTTGTATCCACAATTCCCTAACCCATACCTTAACCATCATCGCTATAAGCTTTACCCTGACCTTAACCTAACCTCTAACTGTGAAGATAAAATGATGAACTGGTCCAGGAAACAGTCAAACTGTTCAAACACTCTGGGTTTTCTGTAATGGTAGGGAAAGTTGGACCCCACAACGTATAAAGAACAGAGGTCACACACACACACACACACACACACAAAAACACACAACCACATTCAGACTGAGCAGTACAAATGAGGAAGTTTATTTGGCAACAGGTCTATTGAGGTGAAAAGGGAGACAAAGCAAACCTTGTGCTCAGCCCATTGAAGACAAGGAAGTTAAAACCAGGGGTAGCATTTTGCCACCAGAAAAAACGTTGTTGTTTTTGTCTTGTTTTTGCAGTACTGCCAGATAAACTGTAAGGTGCATTATTTATATATGTTTTCACTTTTTTGTCTGCAAGGTTATAAAATAATATAGTCATGATGTTCTGAATAGGGATGCACATTTAAAATACTTTTCCGTCTTTCACGGATTGTTGGGGATGAACGTGTCATAAAACGGCGAGTGACGTAAACGTTGGATTCACCCCCCAAATTCCAATCAAAGCACGTTCCATTTATTTTACTGGCATGGATCAGCGTGTTGGAGCAGAATGGTGACAAAGATCATAGCCTGTGAGTCCCACCACCACAGAATTATGATGAATGTCACGCTAGAGTGACGTGAAAGTCACATTAATTCCGATATGACTGTTCAGACTGAGGTCACATTGCCAAAAATCATACCTTTATTTATTTTTATTTTATTTATTTTATTTTTTTATTACTCTTCATTTTACCAGGCAAGTCTCTTGAGATCAAGATCTCTTTTGGATAGTCCTGGCCAAAATGGCAGCACAATTTGTTTACACAAACCAACACACACAAAGAAATAAAAAAGGGGAGCAACAGAGGAGAAAGACAGAGAAAGCATTAAAATCACAATAGCAGAAACTATACATGAAAACAGCTGCATTTGCCCAGATCAATATTTAAAACGTCTGTGACTTTGGATTTAAAATACTTTGGAGTAACTAATGTAGATATTGTCAGTAATTTCAGTGTTTTTGGTAGTCCATTCCAAGCAGATGGGGCCGTTGCCTTTCTCTGTGTGTACCTTGGCCACAGATGAGAGCAACGAGTCCTGAGGGCGTATGCTGTTATTTGACACTGTTGACATAATTAAATATGATGAAAGATATTTTGGAAGACCTGTATCACACATGAAAGTGTCCCAAACCAGAATTGAAAAGATCAGATTCCATTTGATTTGTGCTCTTCACACTGTTGTGAAAACAAATACAGATCTGAGTCACATATGAGGGAAAAAAATTTGATTTGGGCAGAAAATGTCTTTATTTATTTAAATTATTATTATTTCTTAGGGTAATGCAGGCTATTTTCTGCTGTGGTTAAAAAAAAAAAAAAAAAGATTTCAGAGCATTCAGGTCAGTCCTAATCCTTGGGCATCTATTAGAGTGTAAATGGTAAATGGACTGCATTTATATAGCGCTTTTATCTAAAGCGCTTTACAACTTATGCCTCACACTCACCCATTCACTCACACATTCACACACCGACGGTGGAGGCAACCATGCAAGGTGCCAACCTGCTCGTCGGGAGCAGTTAGGGGTTAAGAGTCTTGCTCAAGGACACTTCGACACGCTGCCAGGAGGAGCCGGGGATCGAACCGGGAACCTTCAGATTACCAGACGACAGCTCTACCTCCTGAGAGTGTGCAGTCACACATCTATTAACTTGTGAAAAATGTAACAGGCTGACATGAGAACAGCACAGGAATAATAACATGAGCTCAACTCATGTTGAGCACGGTACTCTGTATCCATCTACCCTCAGCTTTGATGTTTGAATAAAAACATTTCGGCCTGTCCCGCACCAAGAAGGCATTCTGGGCGCTGAACCTCTGTACTGTTGTCAAGGAGACCAAATAGTTAGGTCATCGTTCTCTTGAATTTATGAAATAAATTGACATAGCCTCGACCTTGTAGCAATCAGGAGTCTTCTATTAACCTCTCTTCTCTTCCCTTCTCTTCTCTCCTCCTTTTGCCTCTGCATTTGTTCATCAAGACTAATTACTATAATTCTGTTCCTCTCTTGTGTCCTCCACAGTAAGCTTGGGCCGTTCATTGCCAAGCGCCGTACGCCCAAGATCCAGGAGCAGTACAGTAAGATCGGAGGAGGCTCGCCCATCAAACACTGGACCTCCATGCAGGGAGAGGGCATGGTCAAACTGCTGGACGAGATGTGTCCCGACACAGGTGAGTGACACTGCAGACAGAGACCGGGGGCGGCAAGTCGGCAGGCTGGGTAATCGAATGGGTCGCCGGTCCCATCCCCGGTGCCGACGGCGCCGGTACTGCCGAAGTGCCCCTGAGCAAGGGCGCCTGACTTCCATCTGTATGTACCAACCTGCTCCAAGGACAGGTCTTGAGAAGTAGCTAACCTCAGCTAAAATACTGTGATACCAACACGGGGGCGGTTGCTTGCGGTATGTCACTGTGGTTGTATCTATAAAAGAAACACTCGCAAAGACGGGTGCAAACACACCTGGATATGAATCCAGATCTCCCTACATGCGATGCCTAATATCGGCCAAAGCCGCCAACCACTGCTGACCGAGTACAGAGGCAACACTAATGTTTTTCCTATCTTTCTCTGTAGTTTCTTGTTCATCAGATGTCTGGGTGTGGAAATGAGATAGCGAGGAGTTCCTCTCCACACCCCCTCCTCACACCTTCATGATAAGGAGGAAGACATGTAGGCCAGTGGTTTCTTAAAAAGGGACCGTTGACCCAAAATTCAAAAATAAATATCCCCCCCCCCTTACCCGGAGTCCTATCTATCCGTCCAGATTGTTTCGGTGCGATTCGCCTAGTTTTGGAGATGTCTGCCATGGAGATATCTGCCTTCACTCCAATACAATGAAGCTGAATGGCACTCAGTTTGTGGTGCTCAAATCACCAAAAAAATACTACTGAAAACTTAAAAGCAATGTCTTTTTATTTTTATTTTATTTTGGGTGAACTGCCCCTTTAAATACTGTAAATAGCAGGCCTGCAGTAACAGTCATTATAAAAGTCTGCCTACCCTGCATCTATTCTGCATCTTAGTACTGCAGGAGTTTGCAAACCATTCCTCTTGAGCAAAATTGTAGCAAGCATGTAAAATTTACACTTCTGCAATGGCTACATCTGTACAACAGGCGAATTACCTCATGGCAAAGGTAGCAATGTGTTTTCACTCTAATGACACTGGCTAATGAATACTAATGTGTTTGCATAATTTGCCATTCTCATTCTAATTAACCTGGATCCCAGGGTGAGAGACAACATGTGTCATTGGTCCTGGGCTTAAGCTCAAGAAGCCTTGTTGTCTGTTGTATACTGTGTGGGAGCTCAATCTGCCGAAAAATGGGTCACAGCTTGATGGCCTTGTGGCGAGAGAGCACAGTCTGTACCCAAAAGGTAACCATGATGCCGTTTGATTAGATTAACACAAAGCTTTTAAAATGTAATATTCTGTTCGAAGATGGCTTTTATCACTATTCTCTAAATCATAGCCCCATTTTCCAAGTCCGTAAAGGGACTCGGATCCGCACTTGTTATCGTCAAGGACAAAATTAACTATTATACCTGGTCAGCATAAAATGAGATAAGTCCGGGTGTACTTTGATTGACTAGTTTCTCTGTAAACGTCATTGACACCTACTGTGTCTTATTGTGTTTTCCTGTTGCCCGTCCACAGCCCCTCACAAGTTCTACATCGGCTTCCGCTACGTCCACCCTCTAACAGAGGAGGCCATTGAGGAGATGGAGAAAGACGGAGTAGAGAGAGCCGTGGCCTTCACACAGTACCCACAATACAGCTGCTCCACCACAGGTAATAGAGTCACATACGCCTCATATATTATTAAGCTGTGAGTGGACAAAGCTGTGGCTTTCTGCCAGCATCCACAGCACAGCTGTTCAACAATATACAGGTTAATGTTAGAGGCCAAATATCATATATATTGTAAATACAGTACATAACATGACACCATATACCATTATTAGCCTATAGAGATGGGTGGAGTGGAAAGAGCTGTGGCTCTCTTTCACACAGCATGCACAATACGACTGCATTACCAGTGGTAATTATTATATATAGTAGCCTTAACGTTATATATAAATCTAGTCTATAACAAGAACGTAGAGGGATGGATGCGAGAGGGCTGTAGCCTTGGCACTGTACACACAGTACGTCTAATCTACCATAAGTAATAGTACATGTCTATTAATAGACATGAAGAGGAAATTACACCCTAAAACGGAATTCACATTATATTACTCTTTATAATGTTGGACTGGAGCCTGACTTCGTTTAGAGTCCTTTTAGCCAAATTATATTATATTTTATTTATTGTTTATTCTATTCTTATTTTTATTTAAAGGCCATCAGTGGTCCAAATGGATCCACTCAGCCCCACCACCAAAAAGTAAAAATGGCAGTGGAGACATGTTTTTATTCTCTGTTTGATTGATTCAGCTCTTGATACAAGGACTAACACTAGGAATTTCTGAAACTGCAAAATGTGCCATATCCTTGGAAAATCACCCTTACTGCTGTCATGTCCATAAAGTTGGTCTCGTATTCATTTGTCACAAGAGTATACGTGTGCTAGCAGCACCACACCCAGCTTCCTGATCATTCTCTCAGACTCCGATAAGTGCTGAGGGCTTCCTGTCATCAAAAGATCCTTGACCTTACACACACACACACACACACACACACACACACACACACACACACACACACACACACACACACTTTACTTCCTCCATAACAAGGCTGACTAGACAATGAAGCACATCCCCTGAAAACCACTTGTTGATTTGAAGTCAGGTTTTTAGGAATGAAAGCTCTTCAGGGTCCTGCTCAGAGCAACAGCCATGTATTTTGACGATAATGATCTTTCATTGGGCTCATAATAGTTTCTTACCACACAAAGCATCATGTAGACTTTAAAGGAGCAGTTCACCCAAAACACAAGAAACCATATTTTTCCCCTTACCCAGAGTGCTATCTATCCATCCAGATATTTTCTATGTGATTTGCCAAAATTTGGAGATATCAGCCGTAGAGATGTTTGCCATCAGCCCAATACAGTTGAGCTCAATGGGCCTTCATTGCTTTTCAAATGTAATTTTTTTTGGCGCTTTGACCACCACAAAAGAAGGACCATTGAGCTCCATTGTATTGGGCTGACAGCAGACATCTCTACAGCCAATATCTCCAAAACTCACGCATCTGGATGGATAGTTAGGAGCTTGAAACCGACATGTGAATGCACCCACTTTCAGCATTTTCTTAATGATTCAGGGTCTGGCGGATTCAACTGATTTCTCAGAGAATAGGCAGATATAAATTTGACCCTAGCAATTCTCTATCTTTCAGAAGAAGCAATCTGGTATAGGGCAGTCTCGGGTAGGAAAAGAAGGTTGTTGGCTCATCAGTTGTTGCTTACAGGTTAAAGATGATCCAATCACTTTTGAAATCAGTTTAATCACTGCCCTCGCTTTCTTCAGTCCCAAGGATAGCAGCTTCAGACCTGTTAATAAATCAAAGGGTGTATAATTGCAACGTTAATGTGCTTTGTTTCTTTTTTGTTTGTTTGTATTGTTTTGAGCAGGCAGCAGTTTGAACGCCATCTTCCGTTACTATAGCAACAGAGGCGACAGGCCCAAAATGCGGTGGAGTGTCATCGACCGCTGGCCCACACACCCACTGTTGGTAGAGGTGAGACACACACACACACATACACACACACACACACACACCACTGCCTCATACACGCCAACAGATGGTCCACTCACCTACTGCTGAGAGTGGTGAGATACATGACAATATTGAAGGCAAGTAGATTACTAGCGAGAAAAATTCGACTTCACTAAAACATCCATTTTGTCACTGTCCCACGCACTGCAATGAGGTGTACATCGGAATCGTCTCCCAGTGCTGAACGTCTTGCAGGAGACCGTTTGGGTCTGCCTTCTTTCCCTCCTCATATCATTCTTGGAACTTGAAGCGAGACTAGCTTCCAAGTAAACTCATTGTTGCTATGGGGAACCAACATCCTACCGTGTACACCGCTACCAGCTGATTGATCCCACAGGAAACAGTGTTGTTCCTTCGGTTGCTGACGTTTATGACATCTAGTGGCTAAGAGAAAAACAGTGGTGCATTTAAAGGAAAAATCCACCCTAAAACAGCATGGACGTTGTGCTGTTCTAATGACCTTGGACAGTTAAGTCAATATCTGTTATTGTAGACTTACAGGGCTTACAGCTCTGAATTAGAGCTCTGTTCGTCTCAGACAAGGACATGACATCTTTAAGAAAACCTAGCTCTCATCTACCAGCTGCATTGAAACTTTGCACACTGGAGGAACGAAGCTTCAATTATTCACTGATAATTACTACTGAAGCTTCGAAGGCCAAAACAAATGATAATCGGGTCAGCCCTATCCTCATCTGAAATTCACACTGGCCACAGCAGAATGGCCATTTTTCTGTCATATAAGCTAGTACATATAGCTGGAATCAATAGCAGACAATTGACTATACTCTAAACTGTATCTTATGTGTATGTGATTTTTACAGACAGTTTCAAGTATAACTTGATAACTTGGGTCAATTGCCCCCTTCATGTGTCCTCCTCTGACAAAAAAAAAAAAAAAGCGGATGATAATGGTTGTCATAGTAACGACCAATCCTAGGCCTGTGTATATTTGGCCCAGGACATGGTGTTTACACGGAGACAGCTGGTCACGTGGTCCTTTATTCAAGGTGGGAATGCAGTTAAAGGTAATGGTGTAACCTAATTGTTCACGTCCTACCTGCTGCTGTACTGAACCCTGACAGCAGCCCTGGAGGTGTTTTAAAGCAACGCGGGGAGGAAATGGAACACATCTAATCACCCATCACCTCTGTAAATGGAAGGGGACTCCAGTAAAAGGCAGGCATCATAATGGACGGCCTCTCCACTGAGAACTCGCTGTCCATAAACTTATATTAGATTGTCTCTGGTATAGTTTTTTTTTTTTGTAAACCTAACTCGTACCTTAACCCTAACCTAACCTCACTGGAGACCTCCAAACTAACCATAAATGGAGGACACATATGGACTGTCTGTTCCTGCTGTACTTTTATGTAGTTTATATAGTTTTATACAGTTCAATGGTTGTATCCCACTCGAGTATCAATGACACGCACAGCAGAACCACAGATGAGAAGAAAGAAAATTTTCGCCGTTTCAGTTTTTCATTGGCTGTTGTGTGTTTTGCAGAGCATTTTATAATTGAATGGGATTATTAATGGTGGCTATTTGTTGTTTGTTTTTGCTGCAGTGTTTTGCAGAGCACGTCCTTAACGAGCTGCAGAAATTTCCTCAAGAAAAGAGGGATGATGTAGTCATTCTATTCTCTGCACACTCTTTACCCATGACTGTAAGTACAATCTGCTATTTGTCATACTATTACCAATTATATAACTAGACATGTGCTATATCCCTGAACGGCCTGAATTCTCAATCCACCTTTTGACCTTTTGTCCGAGCCGTTGAGGAGTAGTTAAAGTCAGGGTAAAGCAAATTCAGAGATTTGTTTCTAAACACATTATACATGTAAAATAGTTGCTGAAAACATGTGAAAAGACTGAACTATGTTGTACTGAATTGTGGAGTTAGACCGTTCAACTGTTTTTCACTGTTTTTGTGTTCAGAATTTTTTTGGGCGGGCCTGAAATCATGGCTCGATGACACTGGAGCCATCCTTGGCATAACCTATCCCCTAACACTGTATACGCATGGTTCTCCCAGAGTTGATAAGTAGCTCAAAAGTGTAGCATAGAAAAGCTAATGCTAACCTTTTCATGTATGTGAATTGAAAATGCTAAAACAATTAGCACCATACTCCGAGAGGTATAGCTAAATAAAAACACAGATTTGGGTGGTCTAACCTAGTTTGCTAGTTGGTCGATTAGTCAAGCTTTCTAACCAAGTAGGGTCCATTTGACAGATTTGGTAGTTTATAACAAAACATTTTAGTGATCGAGTGGAAAATAAAATGGCACTTGAGCTGAAAGGCAGCTGTCAATCAAGCGTGATCTGACCACGCCCCCACAATCCTGAGAAATGGTCTAAGCAGCCAGATGAGCTGTTTTTGAGCTGGGTTTTATAATAGTTATTAACATCTTTTTAATCATTCAAATTTGGCTGGGTGATTAATAACACATTTTTCTGTGCTGTGACAAACTCAGAACATATATTTATCATTGCTTTACCCAGACTTTAAACACTGCAAGCAGGGAGGCGCTTTGCCTGAAAGTGAGAGCAGCCTTCATCAAATCCATTTGCCTCGGGTCTTTGAGCAACACATGGATGCAGTTCCTCAGTCGACCCGCGGCACGAAAATATCGGTTGTAGCTGATGAAACCGCTGATTACCGAGACAGCGAGCTCAACATTGTGACAGAGACTTTGATTGTGACAGGCGAGCGGGGACTTTTGATCCCTGGACTGACGACTAGAGGGCAGCTTTGACTGTTGGCTGAACTCTGACCCTTCAAACTGGCAGGGTCACAGAGAGGGCCACCTTGTGGCAACAGATGTACACCAGGCATGACGTCACAGTTACATTTACATTTGGTCATTTAGCGGATGCTTTTATCCGACGTGACTTACAATTGTGCACAACAAAGCCAGTAAAAGGATATACTAACCCTACGGGAGCAGATACTAATTAGGAAAAAGAAAACCACATTAACTCCAACCACCCCCCCACCCCCAAAATGTGAATATCACTGGTACAAGGAAAAAACAGAGTACAGCGCAAACCATTTTGCATTTCTATTTTCCCGCTGTACCGTTACACCCCTAATGTCACGCATCACTGTTCCAATTTTGGTCATCACATTACAGTTACCGATCTAACAAACAGGTTGTTACTTGCATTACAGGGCCTACATTATCGTCCTGTCTTCTTCCGTTTCCATGCTGAAAATCTTTCAGACTCCAATCATTTTCTCAAGGTTAAGGAAAGTAAAGTCAGTCAAGTCCCACTGTTTGTCTCACACCTGAGTGTGCGAAATTTGTTCTCCGCATTTGACCCATCCCACAGGGAGCGGTGAGCAGCGATGCCGCGCTCGGGGATCATGTGGTGATCTAACCCCCCAATTCCAACCCTAATAGTTAATAGTTGGTTCATAGCCGTTTCATACATTATTGGTTTGTAAATGAAAAGGCAATTACTGCCCACCACAAATGCGAACTGTCAACTGAATATCTCATTTTCAGGCATCCCAGCATCTCAATAAGGCTGTCAGCATTATCTAATCGACGATGATTTGGGCTACTACTCTCTGAAGCTTTTGGGAACGCCTACTCGCTAACTATCAAAGAGCTCTAAAATACGTGAGATTGACAAGAAGAGAAATACTGCAGATATATCCATGGGTCCATATCATGAATATGCATGAAAAAAAGTCCCGTAAAGAACCTCAGACAGCAGTGTTACTAGATTGAGAGTATTATCACCCTGAAATTATAGAATTTCACCTGAAACTATTACACATATATATATAGTAAAATGCCCTGTAAAAGAACAAAGCTATTAGTTTGCACAGCAAAACTATGTCATAAGCACAATTCAAATGCTATATTTACACAATTCCAACTATTTATTCACAACCACACAACATTCCTAGAACCATCGCAGTGTAGGAATGTCAAAGTGTAGCAACTGCTTGGTTGCATAGCAACATGCACGTTCACGATCGAGACTCTTGTCGGCGTCGCCTACCCTGGCCTATCTTGACCGTGCGCGTGGACATTCTTGCAGTGGCTAAACCGGGGTTTGGTTTACCTGCTGCTTGTTCCCGATACTTAACTGCCATGGCATTTTTACCGTTCCGTTTCGTGACCAGAAGCATGCACCAGAAGCTGCAAACATTAAAAC
>OMKL01105635.1:14387-24773 GCA_900302295.1 Parasudis fraserbrunneri | reverse complement strand
AGATCTGTAGAAGCAGGGTTGGTTACCTTGAAGCGGCTGGTGAACAGGTCTAGTTTGGGCAGGAGCAGAGGGTCTCCATACAAGCCTTGCAGACCTAACACACACTTCAGACGCACGTCTGGTTGCTGAGGAGGACCATATACACGCCAGTCAGTCAGAGCATAGATATAACAAGAAAATATGTGGTTTTATGTAATAGAGCCTTGAATGTACTCCAGCTATGCTTGCTAGTTGCAGGTTTACAACAGAGTTGAGCCTATTTTCATAATATTCATACAAACATCACAAATCAAAAGGTGTTTTGTAAAAGTGCACTGATACCTTTTCATCAGAACCAATATGAGTATCCAGTACTTTATTAAGTAGAGCAGCCAATAAAAGTAGCCAACCTATACGAGTTCTTCTCAGTTTAGAGCCATTCATGTTGACCCATACTGTCCTATTATAAAACAATTACAAGAAAAAGTGTCAATAGTTTTGTGTTTTGCAATTTTAGTATGATCTTACTGACTTAAAAGAATCGTCAAAGTGCAGACATCCCCCGCCCCCTTCTGGAAAGGTTTTATATAGCACATGTCAAGTGTCAGTATTGAGACAGCTTCGTGTGGCAATCCAAGTGGGAGTACTTGGAACATGGATCGGCACCAACACTGCTACCATCGGCGCACCTCTAGTAATATAAATCCCATTAACAGACTGACGTTACCTTGTCATGCATCATCCAGCCCATGTATTTGAGGTAACTGTCGGTGAGAAACACACTACTGTAGAGCTTCATCCACACAGCCAGCTCCTCCATACACATTGAGCGGATCTCCGGAAGCACGTCACTGCAAACATACACGCAGGTTTGTCTCAGATTTGTCACATCCAAACACACAAAAGGAGGAGCCCCCCCGGACACCGTCTCCTGCAACTGCAAGTCAAATATCTGGAGCAAAGTTTCAGTTACTGACACCTTCATCAGGTTCATCCAATAAATATTTGAATTGCCAACACAGATGAAAGCGTGCGGGTGCTCTCTCTCCTGACACATGTCACTCAGAATATTCAGGTGTGCAAAGAGCTTGTCTCTTCTCACAGCAGAGCCTCGTCGACAAGCTCAAAGCGCCTGCATGCACATGAAACCCACAGCTGACAACCAGAGCGTTAAGAGGAATAGTCACTGAACTTTTTTCTTACCGGTATCTCTTCAGGAAAACGCCTTTGAAGATGGTATCCATCATGTTCTCTATCTCTACTCTCTTCTCCTGCAGCTGAATGCACATCGGGAAAGACAGGGTGACTCAACACGTGCACGCAAACTCAGATGTTAGCACACTCATTCACATGAAATACACAAGACACACCTACACCCCGATGCAGGCATTAGGCGTGTAACAATTTGGAATCAAAAACCGTGACCGTAAAATCAAAAGTCTAATCATATTGTGGATTTGGAGAATCCCACAGCGCTGAACAAACGGTTGCATGGCTGCATTAATGTTTAATATGTTACTATTATAATGTTATATTAACTATGGCAATAATAATGGCTTGTTTTTATCTGAAGATTTGAGTGCTATAATTTCATTTGGTGCATGCTTCGCACGTAATGGAAATGTGTGCATACATGTTTAAAAGAGTGCTAGAGAACATTTGTTCCCTAATTTGACTTATTTTTGCTATTATTTACAAATGTTATATGTAAATATCTCTCGTGAAAAACAATTTTTCTTAATAAATCAAGACTGACAGTCTAACAGTAGGGGTATAATGATATCAATAAAGAATCAAAAATGTGAAACAATGCATGCAATACAGTGTATCTCGATTTAAAATTATATGGATGCTTCTCCTTTCGTTCTCTTCCCTCGGTCTAATCTTTTCTCTCAGTGGTATGGTATGGCTACCCCCATTAGCATAATGTTTAAGGCTAATTTTCATTGCTTACAACTTTGAAAGAATAACAACATGGCTTTTACCTCTGTGATCTTCTTGTGTATTTTCTCCAGGCGGGGCGTGCTCCGTCGCCCCGTCGTCTTGTTCTTCTCCACCTCGTACAGTCTCTGGCTGTTCTCCACGCCCACGCTCAGACTCAGAGCCACGGCCACCAGCGAGCTCAGCAGCTTCACCGCTGGGTTGAGGGGTGGTGAGGAGAGTCGAACACAAAGGGCAGACGTCAAAAGCACAGTGTTTTGTATGCGTCTGACAGGTAGGAACGGAGTCAAAAAGGTGTGTTATCCAGGTCTCCCACCTTGGCCCTGGTGTAAAATTCCATGTCTATGTTGGCGCTTCATGGTTTGTTTTTCTCCTTTTCTAAGAGGCAGGTGGCCTTGCCATGGGAAACGTGTCCCATTTAATTAATAAAAAATTTAATGCAATTAACACGTGTGAAATAAGTTGTAAAATTCAATTCAATTCAATTCAAAACCTTGATTTCAACTCAAGTAATCAATCGAGGTTTTACATTTTCAACGGTGTCGAGCTTACACACAAAATAAAATGCACTGTTGAGATTCCTGTAGGGTAACCCCAACTGTAAAATTCCCTGATATTCCATGACTTTCCCTGTCTGGAATACACCTCTCAAGATTCTGTGATATTCCAAAGATCCCATGGCCGGTGGGAGCCCCTGGTAAACCCTGTGTTGTGTTTGCCGTCTGTTTTCCTTTACCTGCTAGCGTGCAGGTGTGTCTGAAGGCTCGTACGCACGAGTTGGACAGCTCTGTGAGCAGGGAGATGACCGTGTCCATCAGGTAGCTGTCAAAGATGACACTGTACTGGGACTGAGACACCAGCACCGACACAAACTCACAGAACTCGGAGCGGAACCGCCGCCAGTACGGCCCTGACATCGTCAAGGGGTATTCCCCACTGTCCTATGAGAGAGAGAGAGAGAGAGAGAGAGAGAAAGGACGGTGGTTGGGGGGGTGGCAAAATGTAGTGTGAGACATAATTAAGGGGGTGAGATTACATTATTATTATCATTATAAATAAATTATCGTATACAAATAATATCAACGATTGTCGTGAATGATGCTGATGGGACTGAGATCAATACTGTTACTCACTATGTCCATGGGCCACGTGACGGTGAGAATCCACGGAAAGGCCAGGAACTTCTTATACTGTAGCCCGGAGCCCTAACACACACACACACACACACACACACACACACACACAAACGTCAAAACGTCAAAAAATGATGTCATACAGTGCGAGTACCAGAGAGAGAGAGAGAGTGAGCTGGAGAAAGAGAGAATCAATGAGTGAGAGGAAGACAGATGAAAGACAAACAAGCTCTTACCTCATCAAGCTTCTCAACCATCTTGCTCATGACATCACTGTCCTGTCTGCTGTGAAACATCTCTGCTGTGACCACCCCTGAGAGACACAGACCCAATCAAATATAAACACTCAACATCACCCACAGTCTGGTCTACAGAAGAACCTGTCTGTCTGTCCGTCTGTCTGTCTCCAAGTGATGCATGTCCGGGGCGACAGTGGCTCAGGAGGTAGAGCCGTCGTCTGGTAATCTGAAGGTTCCCGGTTCGATCCCCGGCTCCTCCTGGCAGCGTGTTGAAGTGTCCTTGAGCAAGACACTTAACCCCTAACTGCTCCCGATGAGCAGGTTGGCACCTTGCATGGTTGCCTCCGCCTTCGATGTGTGAATGTGTGAGTGAACGGGTGAGTGTGCGGCATAAGTTGTAAAGAGCTTTGGATAAAAGCGCTATATAAATGCAGTTTATATATTTATAAATGCATTTACCATTTACCATGTCAGTACTATGGCTGTCACTTGTCCCTAAGAATACTATTTGAATATGAATAGGCTGAAATTAGGCAAATTCTTATGAATTTCTAATATTAATGATACAATTTACATAAAATTACCACATCGAAACAGGCGTAAAATGCTTAAGATTAACAAGTTCATTGTGTGTTGTATTTGCTATTATGGGTAATACCAATAGGAAACTATCATTAGGCATCAGGCTGTGCTTTGTAACACCCATTTATTGGCCTGTATTACAGGCACATTTTTCCAAATGCCAAGCTGCTAGCAACATTTTGTTTGATCTCCACTGTAATGGTTAGCCAGGCATTGTGATGGAGACTATGTTTTCATCACCCATAAGATGTCCTCAAAAGGATATTGAACCTCACTCAACATTTGAGTCCTATGTATCTGTGATATTTATGTAGATATTCACACACGTGTGTGTGTGTGTGTGTGTGTGTGCGCGTGTGTGTGTGTGTGCATGCACACATTTGCGTGTGTACATGTGTGTAGCAAACGCTTGCCTTTGCATCCAGAGCACTGAATGAAGAAGCTGATGAGATCAAGGAGAGCAGAATCTCTGTCCATCACATAGGCCTCAATCCAGTCATCCACCACAGCCTGTGTAGAGGACACAGCCCAACAGAGACAACTAGAGAAACACGTCCTCTATCAAGGTACCGGCATCAGTCAACTAACTAACACGTGTGACAGGATTTCCAGTAGGAAATGTGTCAGGTGGTAGTGGCTTATTGGGGGGAGGGGGAGGGGGGCACCACCTGGATGGGCAACTGCACTATTTGACAATAATACAATGATACAGGTAGAGACAGGCTGCGCAAACAGTGATGACAGATGGATTTATCCAACAAAAAGTGGTCTCAGTGAAAATGAATAAATAAACACTTGAATAATGGAATTTTGTAGGATTTTTCCAGTTAAGGTGGGGATATTCTTTTGTTATGGTGGCCCAGCTTATCTAGGCAGTGCTACAAGAAACCCTGCTAGGTGAGCCAAGTCTTTTTGCATTCATACTGGTGTTGAGCAAAATTAAACAATTAATAAATTAAACAAGAATCGCAATTCAACCGCTGATTTACAAACAGATTGGGCTTTCAAATTAGAATGAATGAGATGATAAAGAGGAGCTGGTCATTAATCACAGATCAGTAATACTCTCAGACATACATTTATTCAACATTTATTTCCAACCAAGCATTGTGATTGGATGAGACATTCCATGAGTGCTAATAATCTTTTTTTAACACAAAAAAGTTGTATATCTTTTTTTAGACAAAAAGTTGTGCAAAGAATATAAGGTCACACTGACTGTATAATCGTTGTTAGTGGAACCGGTGCCAATAACCCTGATATCGCCCTCTCTCTCGTATGTTATTGCTTAATACAGACAAACACAGTGGAAAGACAGACTGCCTACCTGCATGGCACTTCTGCCCATGGTGACCACCTCAAACAGAGTGACAGCCTCAACGTCCCCATGTTTACCACGCCCGCTCTCTGCCCTGCTAGCGCTGCCGCGGCTGGCTTTGGCATGCCTGCGCTTCACATTCTCAGAGCCCTCTCGCGCCCTCTTCTTCCCTCTCTGCGGGTTGAGGAGAGACATGGTGGATCGCAATACACTTGCACATTCGAATGACCAATGCAAAGAGAGTCCATTTTAAGTGAGTGTGTCATATCCGAATAGAGTTCTGCATCCCTTCTGGTTCAATAATAATGTTCTCTACGGCCGAAACCTCTGGCAAAAATTGAGATTAAGGCTAAATTGTTTTACTGTACATCATGGGTACGTACCCAGGCTTCTCCGAGCTCAAGCAGTTGCACGTACTGCGACCACGGGTTGTTAGGGTTTCCACCTCGTTTTAAAACATCAGTCGCCACTTACTGCTTTCAACAAGCAGGGACGAAATCCATGCAACTGCTTAAAGATCTCAGAGATCCATTGCTCAGTATAATTACTTGGTCTAATACTCATTTTTGCCAGTTGCTACGGCCATGGAGAGCATTCTTCCAGGACCAGCGAGGGTGTTGAGCTCGATAACACCTACCACACTCTTCTGCCTGTTCTCGTTCCCTGCTTCATCCCCTGAGTGACTCACAGCTCCAGCAGAATGGAGCTCCACAGCAGACTCGCTGGAAAACCAAAAACGTAGAATATGAATAGCATTGTAGAACACAGGAGGAACTGCAGTATCAGTAACAGTGACACGCTGACCAATATAAACACAACGGAGGGGCCTTACTTCTGTTCTGAAGACCTTGGGGCAGCTGTGGCTGTGGGTTCTGCAATCATCTCTCTCCTCAGATCATCTTTGAACAGGGCTCACACGTGTGTTTCAGGATCTAGCGGCATGGTGTTTGTCACAGGACCTATTGAAATATCCAGAGATGTTTTAGCCATACTGTTAGAGGGGTTAGAGATAATAGAGACGACATAAATGCAATGCATCAACTTCAAACCAAGATCAAACGTGGAATATGCCAAAAAGTACTTATTTGCGAGAAAGAAAAACAATGCAGATAGACAAGAAACTTCTCTGAGTGGGCCTATTCATTTAGCAAACACACTATCATCAGTTGACTATCAGCCTATCCAGAGGCAGCCCTCTCTGTGTGCAGGGTATTTATATATCTCTCCTGTGGATTAATTAATTTAGCTGCTCTGACATCAGTCCTCCCTCTGGACTCAGGTGTTGAGTGTGGTGGTGAGGATGAAACTGGATGAAAATGAGATTGCAGGTTGAGAACTTTTTACACCCCAAAAAATGCTTAATTTACAGATGAGTGAATGGCCATTATCTGATGACAGTATGCTATTAACATAGACGGTCGAAGACAGGCTAGATTGCAACTTTTTCAACAATAGCCTTGGAAATTCAATGGCAACTAATTGTTGGTGAACTTCGTATATTGTATTCCGGAAGAATAGATAGGCCTACCTGTCACACATAAAACACATTAATATTGTGGGATCATTCAAATACAGCTTGTACCAGCCATTTCCCCCAGCTCTCTTAAAAGAAGTTGAACAGCCTAACCCATTGACTCTCTAAACACATCCTGATTCAGAGGGAACATGTCGAGCATTGGCTAATCTTATGTCTTAAAAAGAACACGCACAATACGATTGGTCACTTGCTCAGTCGCTCAGGAATTTATGGAGGTTATGTTATCGGCTTTACCCGGACTAGACTGTCTTCTTGCATTTATCTCTCAATGCTGCAAAAGCCATTCGGACTCCAATGATGACACACTCAGAACCATACCGTGGGGAATTTTTGTAAACAAATAAAAAGCAGCTTGCTCCATTACACTCCAGCAGCAATTAACAAAAGCTGCGCAGCTGGGTTAAGCCTTCGCCAAAATAGCTACTGTACGTTATAGAATCTATTGGTTGCAAAACTGCTACTCGTCAATTAAAAGCACATTCTTACCAGGAACATGGACATTCCTCATATTGGAGCCTCCGTCACTGAACACTCGCTGATCGCATAGCTCCACCGTGTGGCAGTGGTTGGTTCAGCCCTTCACAGCAACAAAAGTAGGAGGAGTGAATCTAGCATAGAAATTGAATAATGTATAGAACGGACATTCCCATTAACATCAACGCTTTGAGCTGTAATAAACGGAATGGAAAACAAGCAAACAATGACGTAAAGCCCCTCTGGGGGAAGGACAGTACCTAATCAATCTAATAATTTTTCCCCTATTGCCTGGGTTTAGTTAAAATGTACACTACTAATGCCTGATATCTACCCTACCTATCCCTCACCATAGTTAGCTATTAAGATGACATTGTCCTCAATATATAATCAACAACTTAAAATCCCTAGCATCAAGCTATACCAGTGAGCGCCTGTACACACTCACACATAGTAGCTTTACAGTGTCAGAAATACAGTACGTGATCAATGAAGACACAATCTTACATGGTTACAAAGAGAAATCGTAGACACTTAAATGGCCAAGCCTTTTTAACTGACGTTTTCCACAGCACACAGTACAACGGAGATCCCTGATGTTCAAATGGCACTGGACATTTTCTTAAAAACCTTTCTTTCAGTCATTGATAAACAAACATGCACGAATAAAAAAAAATAAAACTCCCTTACACTGGCTATCATTTAGACAACTTGCTGTGAGAAAAGCCTAATCAAATTATTATTTAGAGCTAATTATTACCCCCTACTCAAACTTTTGAAAGCGGTAAACTCAAACAAAAACAAAAGCACAAATTCACTACATACACACATTAATAATGGTGACTGTCTGATTTGTGAACAAAATGGGATTTGCCTAACACTCAATAAACATTTTGCAGATGCTGGGCATCTATTTGAAAGGGAATGATGATGCTGATTGTATGTGCACCATGAACTATGCTTCTCAGTTCACCTTTCAACCCTTCTCTCCTAATGATGTACCTGATGCTTTGCAAGCCATCGATACCAGGAGTTGGACTGGAGAGGATGAATTGGATTATTTTTTTCTGACTCATATAATCTTTCTATTTCAACGAGCAGTTTTCCTAGTGTCTGGAAATTCCTGAAAAATCCTGGAATCTTTGGTAAACAACCAACTCAAGTCTTTTCTTTTATGGCACTCAGTATTAAGTCTGCACCAATCTGGATTCAGAGCAAACCACCATAGCTATCTCAGCTATCACTTTGGTCACAAACAATATAGTATCTGCCTTGGACAAAAAGAGGCACCATGCTGCCCTTTTTGTAGATCTTTCAAAGGCTTTCGATACAGTTGGTCATCCTTTGCTCTTGCAATAATTGTGCTTGTGATTAGTTATTTGTTTGGGAGGCGTCAGTGTGTGAAGTCGGGAAGTGCTTTTACCGGTAATAAAGGGTGTTCTGCAAGGTTCAATTCTGGGTCCCGTCCTCCTCACCATTTATATTGATGATATTGTCTCTTCATTAAATGGTTGTCAAGCCCATCTTTATGCGGATGACACTATTGTGTATAATATTGCGGACTCTGTACAACTGGCCATTAAGAACCTGCAACTCTCATTTAATGCTCCTCAGGAAGCTCTTATTAGGGGTCCAAGCTGCTGGAACCCTATTGTATTTGTAAGGATTCTTATTATAATTTTCCTTGCTAAAAGCGTGTGCAGCTCATAAACCATAAGTCCCAGAGCAATGGCATTTGGCAGGTGGGTTCCTATGGTCCCCACTACTCAAGCAAGGCCATGCACCCATGTTGGCCAGATGGTGCTATTATAACAAATCACACTCAAAAGGCCATAACTCCCACACCTTAGGTCCAACTGACATGAAACGTAATACACATATGCAGTTGAACGTGCTCTATGACTTTGCCGCTGGAACCACCCATGTCTACCATATTAAATTGCCACCATTTTGCGTTTTATGCACACACAAAAAATTCCCTATGGCTTTTTCAGTTGTTGTCCTATCAACACCAACATTGTCAGACAGCATAAGGAGCTTGAGAGGTACAATGGAAGTAATCTGACTCAGGAGCTGTAAAGCACCATATAATGGCATGATAAAGTCATAATTATGTCTGATGATTCAGTAATAGTGTCAACTGGTGATTGGGGTGGGACTGTCGCACTTCATTGATTACTAAAATAATAAGAACAAGTAATAATAGTAATGTGTTTGCCATAGGCAACCACACTAATAATAGATAGTAGTATCTGCTACAGATTAGTCTACGTTATAAATTCACTCTTAATTTGATGTAGCATAATGAATTCATGTTTCCTTATTGGCAGTTTAATTACTGTTGTCAATTCTATCATTGTTCTATCACATAGTGATTCATTCAGTCAATGAGACTGTTTATGAGTGGGTAAACTGTGTAGCCTACAATGAGTTCTAGCATAATAGTAGAAAGTTTAATGTGTCCTCTCACCTGTTGCAGTTTTGGATGATGTTCTGCCATGGCAGGTATGCTGCCAGTTGACCACTGAGCCTGTAACCTGAGGTGGCTTGCTGGGGCAGCTGCTGTGTGGTGGCCAGCTTCCCACTCACGTTGGGGCAATTGAAGCCCATGCATCTATGGGTCTTCACAGCTGATCCTCCTGGCTTTACCTCCACATTCCTGGAGCCTCTGTTCTCCATCCCGAAGCCAAACAACAAAAACATGTACAGCTTGTGATCATGAGTATTTTGTAACCGCAAGGGCCAGTAGATACACTCATTTGAAAATGGAATGTTTGAACTGATGGTGGCACTAGAGGAAAGGTCATGGTGTCACCAAAAGCATTAGGTTTCTTTCTCTTGGGGTCATGAATGTGCACAGCAAATTCCATGCCAATCCAGACATTACTTTTCAAGATAAAGTGAGAACAGACGCACACACGCACGCATGCACGCACACACACACATAAACACACAGGCGAAAACGGGTAAAAACACACCTTTATGGATTTCTGATATCTGTTGAATAGCTTTATTTGAAGTTTTCACATTTCGAAAAAGGAAAACAAAGAAAGCAAGATGACACAAGGGGTATGATACACAAATGTGACCGGTCATGTGCAAAAACATCTAAGGCATATTACACAGACATTACTAAATCAAATGATCAACGTTAGTTTCCCCCCCCCCCCATTACATAAACAG
>OMKL01105635.1:0-14367 GCA_900302295.1 Parasudis fraserbrunneri | reverse complement strand
CCCCATTACATAAACAGTTAATAGTGTTGATAGAAAACCGTGCAAACAGCGTAGAAAATTATAATCTTGTGTCAAACTCAGCACTCCCACATCTTTTTCCTTGAAAATGATCCATACAGAGTAAGTATAGATGTTCTTCCTGGCTCATAGGTGATACACAGCTTCGTCATGACCAAAAGAAGTCTGCTGTCTACCATCATGACACATTGGAGCGAGATCATGTACAACTTGTCATAAGACACATAATAACAAAGGACAACTGACAAAGCATACTGACAAAGCTACATTGCCGTCTCTGTCCATAACGTTTCCTCCTCTCATTCACACATACTCCCTCGCACACAAAATTACACACAGGATTTCCTCTCTGTAATTATTTTTGTTTCCACATCCGATATCCTTGAGTAAAATTCTCCTTACATTATATTTCTTTGTGATAAAATCTATAGACTTTATTTTAAAAACATCCAAGTTTAATGAGCCCTCTACAAATGCTTAGAAATAAGATCTCTTGAGGATGATGAGGTCACGGGTTTCACAGGCAAACTGTAGACAGCCACATGTAACAAGCTGCCTCTTACATATACACACTTCAGACACAAAATAAATGGTAACAATGTGGGCAAACCTCATGTGAGGATTAGTTTACAAAATAGAAAGCACTAGCTAGCAGGCAGCAATTAAAGAAATAATGGAACAATCAAGAGCATCAGCAATATAGCATATTGGACATTGCATGTACAAGTGCCATCAAGAATTCATAGTACCCTTGGTAAATGTGAACAAAAAAGGCTATGAAGAAATGTCATTGTTTATCAGCTTCAAATGTTCGAGAAACCTAACCATTAATTGAGTTAAAATCATTAATAGAAAAGAAATTCAATCAAGAAATAATTTTTTTTTCTCAAAAACATGCATGTCACAATCCTAAGTACCCCAAGAAATGTTTCTGAACACAATCTTATAGATGTAGCCTACAGTATATTCTGATTAAGATTTTACTTTTTAATTCAATTCATGTCCAACTTTATTGAGTCAATGGAGAAATTGGACTGAAATTGCACATATCTGTACTTTCACTCAAAGTAACAGGAGGGTGATGATTTATATTTTCTTTGAACTCTCAGGGACTGGGCATGAATACCACCCAGAAGTCAACCATACTGTGTTTGAGTCCACTGTACATCTAATTCTATTAGGTCCCATTCAAATGTATTGAGGGGCATTGGTCTCTGCTTTGTTAGTAGGAAGGACACCATCATATCATGAATGGCCACACAAGAGTTCCCAAATACTTTTTTTTGTAATCTTTTACTAAAAAGGAAAATCTTAATAATCAAAATATACAAAATTGTAAAAAAAATGCAAAAAAATTTCACAGGGTGCTAATGATTGTGACGTGCATGTTTATGAGAAAAACAATAATTTCTTGATACATTTTTTTCATTTAACAATTTAAACTCGATTAAAGGTTAGATTTATCACATGTTTTGAGTGAAAGATAAAGCTGATAAACTACAATGACATTTTCACTGCCTTTTGCTGTTCCCATTTTCCTCGGATGGCAAGAATTCTTAAGTGCACTGTATTGGAAACCATCATCTAGTAGGTTTACTGTTGTGCTATCATAATCTGGGGTGATTATTCTTGTTCTCCATATTATTTAAATTAGTTATGCTAAAGCTTCGAATCAATATTTATGTCTTTGAATATTGAACAGGGTACCAGTCAAACAGACAAATTATATCTATAGAAACTGTTAAAGCATCGTTGTCAAAACATACAAAAGAAAAACCTATATCAACATTCAAACCTCTCAATGCCATTACAAGAAATGCTGATGAAGATTACGAAATTCGCACTGTTTCTGCTCAAGTGGAGTCACCTCGTCTTTCCACGGGCATACAAGCATTAAAAGCACAATAACTCTGCTTATCATAATCAGACAAGCCATCGGCTGAGTATAGCTCATGGGCTTCCTTGACTTATCCTAGAATTATTAGAGGAGGATGGGTCACAGCAAGTTATCCAGCACCGGGAGACGACACTACTTGTTACAATGCGATTTGTCTCCCGGTGGTAACGGGGGAAGCCATTGTAGACAGTTCCTACGACGACACTGACCCTGGCGTGAAGGTCTACAACAGCGCCGACTACTCATCCCTGCTCTTTTCTGACCCCGTTCCCATAGCGACCACCTCGTAGCAGTGTTCTCCTCCGGGCTCAGGCGAGTGGCCGACGGGGAGGCGGTCGTACCCTTTGCTTGCTGAACTCATGCGTTTGCGGTTGCGCGCGCCTGGCTGGTAGAGCTGCATGGCCGGACGGTCCTGTAGAGAAATGAGAGAGCAGACACATGGGAGAGAAGAGCAACACACCGTGTCAACAACAACAACAACAACCACAATTCAAAGCAATCTCCAGGCTCTGAGGGGATAGAGTTAACTTTACACTTTTCTTAGCCATTTATTACAGTACAGAGTATCAAAACTTTTGAATTGTGATCGCTGATGTAAAAAGCTTTAACATGCCGGGATGAATATAGGATCCACTGTCAGTATTATCAGTATCATCAATATAGCTGTGCATGTCTTGGCCTAATTTTACCTGGTAAATTGTATCTATTGTTGGCCTACCTCTTGAATGATTGGCGTCCCCCCTTCCAATAACTACTAATCATCAAAAGCTGGTGTTAGCCCCCTTCCCATGTTATAGTAGAGAATTGTCCCCTCATACGTAAAAGGGCTATCTGTACCTTGGCTGGCAGAGCCCCTCCTATCTGGTGTGGCCCCTCTGAGTGGGACGTCCCTCTGTCCTGATGCACTAACACAGACTGAGAAACATGACCTGGGTCAATGGGCAGCCCAAAAGGGTGCGTTACTTCAGCAGTTATGCAGATATACTGTATTTGTGCAGTATACTGTTTCATGTGAAGATATACTGTCTATTTTATGTACTGAACTGCTATGTGCCACATTTACATCTTGCCAACCCAAATAGGATGACTGTGTGTATCCAATACTACTTGTAGGTGTGAGCTGAAGTCAAATGAGGCAATGCGGCTACTGCCCTCGTGCAAGTTCCTGCACAGATGTAGCAGATTATTATCTGTAAACCACGAGGTACACTATGGTATTCAGTCAGCACTCTGGATAGGTGATTGCGCTGCACAAGTTATGAGAAAAAGAGCTGTAGTGGTGTACCCAACCGCCATCTCATGCTCACCTTCTCGCTCACCTTGTTTCTGAGGCGCTCCTTCCTGCTACCCAGATCCTCCCTGTCCTCCTTGCCCAGTTTGTCTGCACCGTCAGGGCAGTAGGAATAGCCTTGGTGATGCCCCTCTTTCTTGGCTCTGTCCTGGCAGTAGCCCTTGCCCCACTTAGTCTCATCTTTGCGTCTCATGAACTTGTCAAATTCGTAATGGTGGCGCTGTCGTTTCCTCTCTTCGTCTTTCCCGCGGTGGTCCTTATCTCTCTGTCTGCGCCCATGCTGCTCCCTCTGCTCCTTATCGCTCTCGGGCTGACCCCTAGTGGCCAAAGTGGACATTGCATAGACAACGAATCATTGGAAGAAAAAAAACGCACGTTATGAATACCAGAATATTTATCACCAGTCATGTAAAACAATGGAAAAGGACATCCTCTCTAATGCAAGACACTGGGAAGTCAGGTAACTCAAAGCTCCTTACTTGTCCTTGTGTTCCTTTGACTTCATTTGTCCTCCAGATTTCTCCCATTTGCCCCTCTCTGTCTCCCCACTATCCCCTTTGTCCTTCAGCCGTTCTGAATCCACGTCATCATCCCTGTCACTCTTCTTCAGGAGCTAAGGTGAGCAGAAAATACAAATAAACATACAGGCTCTAGAACTACTGTATGTAGTATCAACTAAAATGTTTAATGACGGAACACTTTCTTTTTTTTTATTTACAAAGCAAACGTAAAGCAAAAAGACACCTTGATTTTGATCTCCTTCTCAGACAGCTTCTTCTGCTTCTCAGCCTCCTTTCGTTTGCGTCTCTCCTCCTCTCTTCGCTTCCTCTTCTCCTCCTCCCTTTGCCGTTTCTTTTCAAGCTCCCTTCGTCTCCTCTCCTCTCTTTTCTCCTCTCTGATCCTCTGTGGGGAAAGATTTCAAACCTTACAAGAATCCTTTCACATGTAAAACAAAAAACGAAAAAAAAGTGGAAAATCTTCAATAGAAATAAAAGAATGTTTCTTTTCTTGCCTGTTTTTCAAGTTTCTTATTCTTGATGTATTCCAAAAGTGGGGTTGTTCTTTTAGCTGAAACCAAGCAGTTACATAATGTCCAAAAGAAAAAAGAAGGGAGATGTAAGCAAAGGTCCAATATGTTTTACACAAATGGTTGCAACCCTGTGGAGTGATAACTTTTTTTTTTATAAATCCTGTTGAAACTAGAGCTGTCCTCAACTAAATAAATTCCATGGGATTTTGTCAAGTTAGTTCATTAGTTGATCGACAAATCTGTAAAATTGTGTTTCCCAAATGTAATCATGCAGGAGGGGAACCTCTTTAAATCTACTGCTTACCAGATATGTGCATATAGTTTCCCAGGATATAATTCATTTAGCATGAAGAGGCGTCCAAAAAAAGGACTAATGACCAATAAGACCATTGTAACCAATTAGTCGACTAAGAGGGGACAGCCCTAATTGCAACTAAAGAACCACTACACAAACCGAGCTGTAGACTGGGCCTATGGGCCATGCTGCTGTACCTATGAGCTCTCTGGTCTTGGCCTCTATCTCTCCCAGCAGGGTCTCGGGGTTGGCCATTGACTTCTCCTCATCACAGGAGTAGTTCTCCAGGAAGCGCTTGTACTCTGGGTCTGAGGAGAGAGGGCGGGGTGGGCGGGGTCAGGAAGCATGACCGAGCATCATATTTAATGTCATGGCAAGCTGAACTGTGCTGATCATTCAGTCATCAACACATACTGGAATAATAACTTGACTGCTGTCGTGTCTGTCAGCAGACTCTGTGAGGTTACATTCAAAATGACTTGCTGAGAATTATAATCAGTATATATCAGTGTAATCCGTTAGATTGTTTAAGCTCGGTGATGTAAACTGATTACTTTTTGGATAACTTTACCTCCAAAGTCAAGAGAATATGCAGTAAAACAGTCTAACTTCAATCAATATTCAATCAATACTCTTATTGTCATCTACTACCATTATTTCAAGAGGTGTAAAATGAAGGTTGTATAGAGACACAGCCACTGAAGAAGGCAGCAGAGCCAAAACGGCAGTTATATTCATCTTGATAATGTAAAATAAATATTGAAAGATTCAACTGAACTGTCCTGAATGCGGTCTGTATTTATAGAGATTTGTTTCTATAGTCTCATCATCAAAACACAACAGGAAATCACCTATTTTATCAAACATATTTGTAATTTGATTCCAATTATAATATATCAATGTTATTGCTTTTCTTTATTTGCTTCAAAAAGACCCTATTTTCAAGTAACTTGCATCAATCAGATCCTGCTTAAGATCATCTACATTATGAATGTCAATCATAAAGATTTATATTAGCTTAAAAAAAACTGGGTAACCTCTATTTCACAAATAATGTTGTGGGTAAACTGAGCTTAGGTGGGATTACCCTCCACTACATCCCTGACTGTTCCTGATTACACTGACCAGTTTTTATTTTTAATCAGGGTACTGTAATCAAGTTGCATGTAAACTGTTACATGGCAGTGCTGCCCAGCCCTGTATACCACAGAAACCTTTAAAGGTGGATAATAGTCTGTTGTCCAGTACCTTCTTCAATGCTGCCAGCTTTGGCATCTTTCTTCTTGAGCTTCTTTTTGGAGATTTTCTGAAAGGGAGCAAACTCTACTACAGCTGGGTACTCCTGGCCTGTGTCAATATTGAAAAGAAAGGTAGATCATCACCAGACTTAGTAATCCAGTGGTAACTATGGTAACATCTTTATCTATATCACCCTGCGGTATCTATAGAATACTGTTAGCCTAGACAGAGCACACACATTTTATTAGTTTCCTCTCATTACATGGTTTGGAACTCATCTGTATGGTACCATAAACGAAATCCCACTGCTTAACATCATAATAAAACATGGTCATATTCTGGGAGTCTGATATTTGACTGTTGTTTGACATGCAAACTGAATGGCTTTACTCTTATTGGTTATTGCTTAGGACAACATAAAAACCTCAGAATATGTTCTGCCAAAGAACTTCCCACATCGAGTATCAAAGTGATATATATATATATATAGAGAGAGAGAGAGAGAGAGAGAGAGAGAGAGAGAGAGAGAGAGAGAGAGAGAGAGAGAGATTTTTTTTTTTATAAGGTGCCAATTGAAATTGATTACTTATAGATCTGTTAAGACAGAGTTACCTTTGTTATCAATGAAGACGTAACCATCAAACCGGTCTCTAAAGAGCAGGATATCCTCTGGGCTTTTGAAGTTGATATAGGCTCTGGAAAACAGGTGTGGATATAGGCTGCAGAGAGAGAAACAGTCGTCAAGCCACAACCTGAAGGCTGTATGATATCATTCAATTCACCCCTGGTGGGTATTGCATTGTTTTTATGTTGGGCACTATTATTCCTGCTCTAGCTGGCACCCTGGAGGATGCTCACAAACCCTCTTGGTGTGCAGGCTCTATTTACTTTGGTTTGGTATGCAGCCCATTTCCCCACGTGACTGTAAACACATTTGGCTGTTTATCTGTTTACTCAATAGGCTATCATTACCTTTGATCAGCTGGGAAGAACTCGAAGTAGTCATAAGATGGGAGAGGACTGAGGTGTTCTTCTAGCTGGTCCTTTGACAGATTAGGTGGAAGCCTTCGAATTACCACCTGTAACCAAATAGTTTATGTGGAGTACTTTGTTCAGATTCTCTGTGGGAATGTTTTCTCTGTAAGGCATATGTTGCAGTTTCTATGGTCTGTTCTTCTTGCAGTGGCCTACTGTAACTAATATCATAACAAAACATGATTGAGAACGTGTACTGGTGAAAATAGATATTCTAAACTAGACAACTGTAGGCTACAATAATATGACTTAATCAGACATGATCATATGAGACACACGACAGTGTTCATACACGCGAAAGATTTTCTGCATTCCTCTCATCTCTCCTCTTGTATAATATCTGCAACCGCAAGTTTTATGTGCGCATAAAATCAATTTCACATCAAATTAAACCATGGTGGAAAATTTAAAATATTTACACTTACAAATTCAAGGGCAGACCCTGTTGCCAATTTGTAAACAGCTAGAGCATTAGATTCATGGAAACGTCTCTCGCCTACGTTACGTATTCCTGCTGTCGCTGTCCACGGTGCTGAAACGATCCCACCTCCTCCATATCTGTTCCCGATACAGCATAAACAATGCGCCATCGCAAAAGCTGCGCACGTACCTTTGTGAAAACCTCTTTCTTCTCTTCCTTCTGCTTAGAATTGCCGGTATTGCCTTCTTGCTCTCTTGGAATATCTCTAAACTGTATCTCAACGACGCTTTTCTCCCTGCCTCCGGTCATTTGGTCCTTTTCAGACCTCATTTCTCTCCATCTCCTCTCGCCTGCGAATGTCACTGCCCGCTCGCGAGAGTTTGGCTAATACCGCGAGTAAGAGGTACTGGCTCAAGCTGTCATTGGCTTTGATAGGAGATGCAATTCTTTTACATTCTTATCTAACCTACAATTTACCATAGATAAAAGATTGATCGTTTGTGAAAACACGCAAGCAACAAATATGGAACAAAACATCTGCAACCGGGCTTTATTTGATATCGTGATAAAAAGACTTGTTCCACAACTCATTCAAATATTTATAATTTGCTCATTATGTTAGAGGGTTACATAATAAACAATGCCGAACATTTTGAAAGGAAAGTAAACAGATTCAATGGGTTTTAGTTTAGTTTAGTTTAGTTAACAATAATAATAATAATAATAAAATAAAAATAATAATAAAGAAATGAGGCAATCAGACAATTACATCACAGCTTAAAATCGTCAAGGATAGCACAATAAATCTCAGACTTATTTCCATTGTGGTCTTTGATGTAAAATAAACTATCGATATTTCCCTTATTTAAAGTATTTAAAAGTCCCGCCATGGCCAATAAAACACATTCACTGAAATTGAATAAGCTGAAGAACACACAAAAAGCAAATGCTTTGTGTTGCGAAATGTACACATTATGCTGAACCATGATGACAGAGCAGCAGTCCGTTCACCTCTTGTCGCAGACTGGAGTCTTGTCAGGAGTCGGACAGCCCTGGAGCTCACTTTCGTTGTCCGTGCTACTTGGTTTCAGACTATTCCGTGGCAGATTGAACGGGCTACCTGTGGTCGCACTGCTGAAAGTGTTCCATGCGTCCGGACTAGAAGGCTGGCTCAGTGACCGTCCGTGGATATCTCGGCTTGGAACTGGAAACAAATGGGACACATGATTAAAATCGTCCACAGAGACAACTGTTGAAATGTCGAGGCTCATCAGTTACTGTAACTCACCGCAGAGGAATGAGTGTTTGCCACTGCTGGTCTCCACACAGAGCCTAGGCGAGGGTCTCTCTGGGGTGGACACAGAGCTCTTCAGGCTGGGCACGAAGGTGGAGCAGGTGTCCAGGTCCCGACACACCCGGTCTTGGGCGTAAGTGACGGCGGACTTAGACGGTGTACAGCCCATCTCTCCTTATGCTGCTGCCACACTCCATCAGGGCAAGGAACAAGTATGACAGGCAAATGAGAACCGGACAAACTTAGATGGTAGATATAGATATGATAGATAGACTGATGTGGGCGAGGAAGAGAGATTTCCAACATCGGTGGTTGTCAGGCATGGGATGGAGGAGTTTCCTGCTTTCCTTTCAAGCGCGGAGAGACGTCATCCCTCCCCTCCGCCGGGCCCTGACATTTGAATGGGGTGTGTTCTGTTCTCCAAGCAGCTCTAATGTGTAGGCGAATTAGTACTGAATCCGAGCAGCTTCCGAGGTTAGAAAACACACGCTCTCGCTCTCTCTCTCTCACACACACACACACACACATTAGAGGTAGGCGGTCAGTCTCTCTGAGACCAAATACGGGCAGGGACTGTTATCACTTTCGGTAGGCTGCACTGCCAAAGCCTCAGCGGAGCACTTAACCTGTTGTTGATCTACAACAGACACACTACTCAGACAAGTAAATATTCGGTGCAGGGAGTTCAGGGCTGAACTGATAGTTCATTGTACACTGTACACTTATCTACGGGATTATAATTAGCTCATCAGCTGGGATGAGTTTTCGCATGCAAATGGATCCAATCTAATATAAAGGGCAGTTGCATAATTGGAAACAAAATTAATTCGGTTTAGTTTACAATGGCATTATTAGGCATACTATGCTAGATCTAAGGTCTCCTTATATGGGATATTTAAAGGCTACCATGCAAAAAAAAGAATATTTTCTTTGCCAATTTTGTGTCCATTGACTGACATTTGTATGTTCCTAATCTTGCCTTGCCATAAAAAGCTCTGCCTTTTAAAAGTAACATGTCACAAAAATTAACCTTCCTACTCTCATTATTGCACAAAATACACAGATAACAAAGTCTAAAAAGATAGATGCATGGTTTATTGTAGGAATTGCCAATATTTCTTTTCACTGAAACTGCTTGCATTCAGCCATTTCTGTTTATTCAAAGTAAAAATCCACAGGTAAGCAACACAGAGGGTCCTGCCATGGCCAGAGGTCAGTGAGTACTGTCTGTTAGTAGGTGACTTGAGGAGCGATGCTGCATTTGTCCTGTTCAGTCAATCAAAAAAATCACATCTTCACATTGTCACCTGGCTTAAAGTCAACCCAGGTCCAATACTAAACCAAGCCCTCAACCCTTTACCCAAGGCATCTGTTGGCTCCTCCTTAAAGTGCAGTCTTCTGCGAGAAATATGATGTACAGTAGGTGCTTTATGCATGTTTATCCAAACACTTATATCTTTCTTGAAGGAATGAAAAAAAACAGGGCACTTGACCTTTAGTGAAAAAATAGATAAAATACCTTTATTGCATTGGCAAGTTCTACACACAGAACATGCTTAAAATATTAACTCTGATGTGTTTCGGCCTGTTAACTCCCTGAAAAAGGCTAGATGCCGGAATGCGTTGGGAGTTCATATTTTAAGCATGTTCTGTGTATAGAACTTGCCAATGAAATAAAGGCATTTTATCTATTTTTTCACTAAATGTCAAGAGCCTTGTTTTTCCTCATTACTTCAAGAAATATTCATACCCCTCTACCAAAGAGCACCTTCTTTTTTGTTACAACTATTAGTTTCAAGAAGCTCTCCTGTTCCATGGTTTTTCACTTGTATATCTTTGTTCATTATGTTCACTCTGGCACGTTTTTACATGATGTCACATAACAGCAACGCACTAGTATCAGATGCACGAGGGAGACTCTGTATAAAGTAACCTCAGGTAGAGGATGAGTGCCAATCGATTGGTTTAGAACTGATCCTGGGGCTCGGGTCTGTGGTGTCTACGGTAATAATCGGTGACTCGGGACAGTTCCACCTCCGGCTGAGAGAGAGAGTGAGAGAGAGAGAGAGAGAGAGACGGTGACATCACGTGCTGGCGTCGGACATGGAGGTTTCTAGCATCATGTCGTTTTCGTACATGTCACACTCTAGGGTTAGCGAGCGCCGCAGGGGCGTCTCTAGCGACGCCTTGTCCTGGTTCGCCGGCGGCGTCTCCAGGGACATGATGTTGCTGTCGTCCAGCAGCGGCGTGGCTCGGGGGTCACCGGGCTCCGACGACGTGTTCAGCATCTTCATCAGCGCCGGCGTGGTCAGGCTCCCGCGCACCTTATCCTTGATGTCCGTGCCTTGGCGTGGGAACAAATAACACATTACTTTAAGCATAGGCGGTAATGCGGTCAATCGACTCGATGAAATTCCAGAAAAGAGTACATTATTCTTGACAATAATTCTCCACGTTTCTTTTTTTCTTCCTTCCATTACCTATATAGGCGTCTGTGTCACCGATGTACATCTCGATACAGTGGCCCAGCATCGTCACAGAAAATGTGTCATCCCTTTTCAGTCCAAGTGCCTGCGGTACAGGGGAACCAAATCCATGTCAAGCACTTCTGAGAAAAACAAACGTGTGGGCACTGATCTGAATAGATACGATCCTGAATCTTGTTCTATTATAGCACTCTAAACCAGCTGCTGTTCAGATCATTTACACCACAATATAGTGCCACAGGTCTGCCTAGAGAAGACCATGTGAGAGTTATCCAACCACTTGCCTATGCAAGGGTTTTTTTTGTTGTTGTTGTTGTTGTTGTTTTGGCCACCAAACGGGAAACCTGAAGCTTCCAAAACACTTAAGATGTCAATCCATATATTTTGCATAACATCATACAGAGTATTTTTCAAGAACTTTTCCTTTCAATGATTTAATATCTTGTCCTTGCACATAAAGCTTGTGGTGGGCTCCAGCAGTGTCTTTTCCCCTACATACCGTAAGTCTCCTGAACGGATTCCAACAGTCATGTTTGCTGTTAATGGTTACTTGGACTCGTCAAGAATGTTTGAGAGACTTGAGGCTGATTTATGCTTGGGTGCTCTATACTTATCACAACTGTCGCTCGACAGAAATTGTGCATTTTCACTCGACATTTTTCTTTCATGTTGCGTACCTGCAGAATTGTGTTATGTTGAGGACACTGTCATGTCCTGTCTAACTAGGTGATTGGATGAAAGCCCAACCGTGCCAGATATCCTCGTGGTTTCACTTTGGGTTTGACGGTGGTGAACACTTGGATAAAAGGGAGGGGACAGAGGAATGTTTGGCGGAGCAGATACAAACAAACGGTCCGGACCATGGCATCTTCTGTTACCATAGAGACGACGGACAGCTTCGCCGAAGCAAGAACGATAAATGCTGCGCGACACCTTCATTTCTGTTGAGAAACAGTTGCTCGAAGTGTAGAGCATCCTGGCACAAATAAGCCTTTAGAGCTCCTGCATTTCCTTTGTGGGAGCCGCCACGTCAGTGCGGTGACCGTCTATCTAGACGCTGAAGGAAAAGGAAGACATGACAGGCGGGAAGGTGGAAAGCGACAGTACCGTATGAAAGTAATCGATGGCGCTCTCGAAATCTCCCATGAGGCTGTGCACATATCCTATGGCAGAGTAGGTGGATGCATGCTGGGGGATGAGCACCAGAGCCTGACGGTGGTATTCTAGAGCCTGGTCGTACTTCCTACAGGAAAGACACCAAAACAGACAGCTCACAAGTTTACCTGGTAGGCTGGTAGCCACAGCAACTTGTCCAGAATTAAGGTAGTCCAAGATTGAGGAATTCTACTATTTCCCTTAACGTACATATAACTGATTTGATAGGGCTGTCCAAAGTGGGGCCCTTTTTGGCACTTACAAAGGGTTCCAGAGCATGATATGAGATTGGAATTGGTCTACTTTGATGCATTTTGATTATATTTTGAGTAGCGATTTTGAGACACTACTCACTAAACTTAAAATTAGGACAAGGCATATTAACCAACACCATGATAACCTAAGCTCATGCTTAAATGGTAAATGGAATGGTCAATTACTAGATGGCCACTCTACCTCCTGAGCCGCTGCCTACTCGTTACATTTTGAGAAATAATAAATGTAGCCCCCCTACATTCCATTTTGGCCCTCGGCCCTCAGTGTCAAAAAGTTTGGGCACCTTGGTTTATGGTTTACATGGATTACTCAAACTTAAAGAGACCAGAGAACAAACAGCGCTGGACGTGTGAAGCCTGTATTAGGGCCAACAATACAGATGAAGCACTCACGTCGTGTGGATTACATCACCATTCCTTTTTACATAAAAATGACCGAAGCCATTCAAAACAGACACTTGTGCTGTATACATTCTGCAAGCCCCTCTTATATCTGCGGAGTGGCCATGCATAATTTGTTAAAGGATCTTTGCATGAATTCTCAATGAGGGCCCTACTTATGCAGAATGACTGGAGCAGAATAAGCATGTGTGCATCTCTAAAAATAGTCTGTGTGGCAGGAGAAAGAAAAAAGGTGAGGAGGGGAATGAGCAAAACAGACCAGAGTGCACTCTAGGCCTAGTCATTTCTGTGCAGCCTCTTAGGATCAATTAAGCCTCCTCCAATCCTTTGGTAGTACTATATCTGTTACCTGAGTGAGAGGGCCTGGCTGCCTGCTAACCTCATCTCAGGCAGAGAGACACTTAGAACAATGTGAAAATGACACCCATCATTATAACCAATTGCTTTAAAACGTTCTTAAAATAAATTTCTCTCCACTCGTGCTCTCAGAAGAAATAAGATAGTACTTGCATAAAATATTAATCAAAACCTTTTAGCAGTTAAAATAATTTGAAATACTCTAATCCGAATGCAATATATTTTAATCAATTACAGTATTCCACTACAATCTTCAATAACCTAAACCCTTCTCTTCATCAAATTGAGTATATATTTAGTATGTTTTTGCTCAATTGTTTTAATTGCTGATGTAAAGTTGTCTGCCTTGATGCTGTTTTTGCTCTTGTCTTGTCTAGTTTCTGTTCCTGATTGTAAACTTTTCTGTGGACCCCACTGGAAATAAGCAGGCCTTTACCACCTTAATGGGTTATCCAGCCATTCATTTCTTGTGCTCTCTGTGCATTTCAGTGTTTGATGTGTAACCTTTTGCCCAATAAATAAAAAATCAAATCCAAGTCTTAGAACAATGACGTTAAAGCAACACCCCTCATTTATAACCAAGTCTTAGAAGAACAACGTGAAAGCAACAATGTAATTTATATTCAAGGCTTAGAACAACAATGTGAAAGCAACAATGTAATTTATAACTAAGTCAGGGCCACAATTCTACACAACACTCTCCCAAAGAGCCCAGTATACATCAGAATTGGATCAACACTTACTTTAGTTTTCGACAAACGTGACCCAAGTTGTTCAATAAAGGCTCCCATTTGTCCACTGTGACCTAAAGAGAACCAGACGACAAGCCCAGATTAAGCCCTCGCTCGCAACACCGACCTCGTTCGAGGAATTCAGTGAATCTATCAAACAAAACGAGCTACTACCTCACTCCCTATGGCTTTGATCTTGTCCATGGCATCGAGGAACAGCTTCTCAGCTGTCTTCCAGCTGAAAAGGGACATGTGGAAAACATGTTCATATGATCAGCATCTTATTTGATTGATAAAAAAAAATGAAAATAATAATGTTGTGAAGTGTGTAATTTAAATGCTCTTCCATTGAATGTGTTGATGCAATTCTAGAACTTTACCACGTATTATTCAAAGCTTACTTTGTCTCTATCCCACTGCGTATACAGTTGTTAAAAGGTT
>OMKL01105585.1:3048-22117 GCA_900302295.1 Parasudis fraserbrunneri | reverse complement strand
ATTACCAAAATATTACAACACATATACACATAACCATACAACAGATCATTTTATCGTAGCATTCAGTGTGGCTACTGCTATGGGATAGAAACTGTTTTTGAGTCTGCTGGTCCCTGACTTAATCAGTCTGTACCGTCTGCCTGATGGCAACAGTTGGAACAGTGAGTGACCGGGGTGGAAAGTGTCCTTCATAATGTTCTCTGTTTTTTTGATACAGCGGGATCTGTGTGGTTCAAACAGTGTGGGGAGAGGGCAGCCCACGATCTTCTCTGCCGTGTCAATGACCCTCTGGAGCTTGTTCCTCTGAGCCACTGTACAGCTGGTGTACCACACACATATGCAGCTATGGAGCACCGATAAAAGGACACCAGCAGTCTGTGTGATGTTATTCCCCCTGAGTACCCTCAGGAAGTACAGTCTCTGCTGGGCCTTTTTCAGCAGCTCAGAGGTGTTCACGCTCCAGGTCAGGCCCTCCTCAATGTGGACTCCGAGGAAGCGGAAGGAGGCCACCCTCTCCACAGTCTCCGTTTATGATTATTGGTGTAATGTCCGTTTTCTTTCTCCTGTAGTCTATGATAAGTTCCTGGGTTTTTGCTGTGTTTAAGAGCAGTAACTTGGGAGATGGGGTAGCTGAAGGTGGGAGGTTCAGCCGCGACAGGAGTTTTATCTCTTGTGTGAAAATGGATCAGGGACACACCCCTTTAGAAGTATGAATGCCATACAACACCCTTGCTGATACAGTATCTGTGGATGTCAGCCTTCTTTTTTCCTTCTGCCATTTAAGGGTGCTTTATTTATTTTCTTCTTTTATAACATACATACATACATACAGATTCACAGTTCACTTTAAGCCAAATGGATCTCTTTTATATGGAATTGCCTATAAATAGCTGGGTTTTCTTTTTATCAAACACTTATGCAATGTTTCTCTTAGATGCATAATAGGGGTCAAAAAGCTACCCTGTAGTGAAATAGGCTACACCAATATTAATGTTGGATCCTTTTTACTTTTTGAGGTACCACACTGGTATATAGATTGGATCTCTTGCAACTATTGTATATATTGCATCGCTACCTCTAGGTTCCATAAAAGATTGTTCATGTAAAACACTAAATATAGTGCCTGTAGCATTCATCACATATAATATTGGGATGTGTGTTTGTCGGTCTTTAGCGATACTGTGTGCACAGATGCACAACAATAGTTTTTTTTATTTTTAATATGCGTTAGTGACGATGTATTCTATTGGGATCACATGATATGTAGGTTTTTAGGTTTCTTGTGGGACATACAGATTCGAACGTTATGGTGCTATTAGTAAGATTTAAATTGCTTGGGATGAGGACCCAGTAGACTCAACCACAAACAGTTATGTGGAATAATCACGTAATTTAATGGTTGAGTCCACATGGTTAAAAAAAATAATAATAATTTAGAGTCTGCACACCAGTAGATAATGCTTCCATGAACATTTATTTGTGTTACCGCCACATGTGACATTTCGAGCATGCTCTTCTTCAGACAAAAGAGAATACAGAGACACACCCAAAAGGCCAGGTCACCTGGTCCTACCACGCTTTCTTGGATTAGAAACCTACAATAGATTGGATACATACATATCCATGTACATGCAGTTGTCATTTACAGCCCATCAAGAGTGAGGACTGTGTAGACTCAACCATTAAATTATGTTCTTATTCCATGTAATTGAGGGTGGTTGAGTCTTCATGGTCCTCATTCCAAAGAATAAAAAAATCCTACTAATAGCATCTTTAAATTATGGAGTCATGGTGATTTTTAATTTCATTGTGCTTTGTCTTTATGTGTCATGTGATGCCTAAGTTTCTACATGTTATTTGTCATGTACAGTTACACTTGACATGCCTGTGTTGTGTTTTTAAGTTTTTCTGTAATGTATATTTCTTATGCATCTGGCTGCCACAATAATTTACTTTGTGTGCACTGTGGAGTAAATGTCAGTGAGCCTCAGCCAGCTTGTACAGACCCCATTGACTTTGTATTGGTTTGTGGTTAACTATCCAGAGCTAGTATGAGGAACAACATGGATTGTGCTGAGAAAGGACTCTACCAATTGGCAATACATTATTGGTGAGTAAGAAATAGGGCTAGGGTTCCAAAAATCCAAACTATCCCTTTAATGTTGCACATTCACATGATAAATTATGAAAAATACTTCTCCTTGATGAAACTACATTAGTAACTTTTGATAATGAAAAGTACTGGAATCAGTTTCAATATTAGTGACACTGGCCCTGGTATCGTATTGAATCCAAAATGTGTGACATTGCCCATCACTACTGCATAATGTGTATGTAAGGTAAAATGTAAGACCACACTTCTCTCCTGCAGTTCGAAGTATTTTATTGGACAATGTTAGCACCACAAACATAGTCCAATAAAATGTGTCATCTTCATATATTTTTTACCTTATTCCTGGGCCGATGATACTTTTTTGGACGTGTACTCTAATTAATTCCTGCATGATGTATGTGAAGATAGATTTAAAACAAACAAACAGCTCTGAGAATTGTATGATTGTCGATCAGTCAGCTATGGTTTTAAAGGAATTATATCCCTGAACGACAGTGTCAGGGATATTATGGTTTTACCCAGACTGCTGCATGAGTTTTCGTGTTAATGCGATAACTCAAATAGCTTTCATTCGAATCTTTTCAAATTTGTGGTGCACATTTGTGACTCCTAGAGGATGAGCCCTTTTGATTTTGATGTCCTTTCCTCTAGTGCCACCATCAGGCCAAACATTCATATCCTACTTGTGAATGAGATAACGCCAATAGCTTTCATACAAATCTTTTCAAATTTGCAGTGCAGACTTTCAATTTTAGAATTCTCGAATTCTCATATCTCTAATAGCTTTTGTTTGAATATTTTTTAATTTGCTGTGAACATTCATGACCCCTAGAGGAAGAAGGCTCTTGATTTTGGTGATCCCATGACCTTTCCTCTAGCGCCATCATCAGGCCAAACTTTCAATTTTCACATGAGTGTATCTCCAGATCTGTTCGTCATATAGTCATGAAACTGGTATCCAGAGATGTGTCTACTCATGGACAACAACTTTGCCATAAGGACCTATGAAGTCCGCCATATTGGAATTTCCGCTATCTTGAATTACTGGAAAAACACTTTTTTCCATACTCCCCCTCGCCTGTTCACCTGATTCTCACCAAACCTGCTGTGTGGAATCTGAGGACTAACATCTTCAAATATGTCATTTAGATAATTGAAAGACTAAACCATATGACCACCAGATTCAATCAAATTTCGCAATCAAAAAATGCATGGTAAACAGGAAATGATTTGTTACTTGTGAATGCACTGTCCGATTTCCACCAAACTTGACAAATACTTTTTGTTTGTGTGAGGATTTGGTTTTTGGTTTTGTTTTTGTGGTGGGTTTTCTTTGTGTTCTGTTTTCCTCCTCCTGCAGTGTCTGTGTGGCAGGGGGCGTGGCTGGCTCCTCATTAGCAGCAGACGAGGCACACCTGACTCCACTCAGCTCATTACCTGTTCCATAAAAGCCTGGTCTTGACTCCACTACTCTGCCAAATAATTCTGTCTTGTTTCCGGTAGAGCTCTGAGCGTTATCCCGTTGATTCCTTTCTCGTGTGCAGTGCTCTCCGTGTGTTTTTATGGACAGTGAACTTACCTGTGTTTTCCTCCCTCGTGTTCAGACCCATTGGTGTGCCTCGCTGCCGGCTCCAGCCTTTCGTTCTTCTCAGCGTCTGTGTCTCCCATGTGCTCCGCCAGCACATCACCTACTGGAACCCTCATCCACCTCATCTGTGATTTCATCTCAAGCTGGCCAGCTCCCTGCCATCCGTACCTGCTTTTTGTGTTCATATAGTGCTTAAAATAAACTTACTTTTTATCCCTCGATTCTGTCTCTGCTTTGGGGTCCTATTTTGCCTAAACCTAACAGTTTGCTTACAATAGCAAGGAGGCCTGTGAACTTCGGAGTCATCTTACCTCATGGTGGTGCTATCCTCATAAAACTATAAACATTAACTAGAATGTAAAGTTTGTGAACAAACTTTAAGTTGGCTTGACAAAGCCATGTTGTAATCGACAGAAAGATTTTAACATTTCCAATAAACCATCCCCCATCTCTCTATTAATAGTCTCTCTAAAGGGGTGGGACCTAGTTTATTGACATATGACCCTTTCCTGAGTCCAACAAGCTGTCCCCCAACTCTTTAAACAAACGGTGTAAAAGTTATTAAGGATTAAAAATCAGTGATCAAGGGGCATATGTAGGATGGAGGGATGTAAAAATGAATAGAAAGGTGTGTGTGTGTGGGGGGGGGGATTAACATTTATTGGCTGGGTATGTCCTAAATTGTGTAGCAAGTTGGAAGGCTCTAGCTTAAAAATTTATAATAGCCACTCCCCTTTATAGGTCTATGAGGAAAAAAAAGATGAGTGAAAGACGGGATAGAAGTGAGCTATCCATACAAAAAGCACAAGCACATACCACGGACCACGCCCCTTTATAAGTCTATGAGAAAAAAAGGGATGAAAAATGAGTTAAAGACAGGATAGAGGTGAGCTATCAATACAAAAAGCACAAGCACACCCCACGGGCATACCCTGAAGATGTCTAGCAATTTTGAAGCTGGTAGCTGTAGGAGGAGTAGCATTGACAAAAAAGGCAATTACAATATCAGTAAATTGGCTTTGTCAAGCCAAATTAATTACTCCTCAACGGCTCGGATTGGGGGCATGGGCCGTTCGGGAATATACCCGCTCTACATTCCATATGAAATTTTTAAAAGTAAAAAAAAAAAGAAAAAGAAAAAAAAGAGAGAAACAGAATGTCCCAAGGGGAAATTAACCAGTAGGTATCAAATATGCATAGATTCAAGTTTAAACTAAATGTATTTCATGGCATGGCCAAACAGCATTTTAGTAGTATCCATAGGATGAAATAATGTGTGTTCAAGAGTTCTATTTCTCTATTCTATTCTATTCTACTCTATTGCATTCGATTCTAGGGAAGGGGCCAAAACATTTCTGACCAATCACAGACCTTGTAATATAAGCTCTCAGCGCGCCAACCAACCACCATGAGATAAAGGCGTGATCTACACGGACTGGATTTCTGTCGTCACGTAGACGCTGTCCAATCCGATATCGCACATGCTAGACACCGCCAAGATCAGTTTGTGAGACACACCACCACAGAGAAAAGCAAGGCTAGTAGCTAGCTACAGTGTATTGAAAAGGCTAACGCTAACATCTTGCTAGCCAACTTGTCAACTGCACCGGTAAGCCAAATTCAGTCTCTCAAAAAAACTGAGTTAGCTAGTTAACCAACATCTAACCTTACATCTAAGGTTTTACTTTCAACGTGAATTACTTTTCATTAAACGTGGGACCGCGCAACCGACACGTCAAATCCACTTTCAGGGCAATGATGTGGATTAGCCAGTCGGCCTTAGCTAGCAAGCTAACGGCTATTTGATAAACATAAACTGTTTGCAACGTTACCAAAGATATTTGATGTTAGCGTTACATCCTTCTGTCACCCAGGACGGTAGCTATCCACATTAGCATGTAAGCTGGTTGCTAACGTTGGCTAAATAACCAACGCTGACAATGGCGAACAATCATAATCGACCGTTAGCTTGCTCATCAAATAACGGTAACATTAGCTAAAGACTTAAGTTATTATAGCTAATGGTAAATGGGTTTTAGCTAACGTTAACGGAGTTGTGAACAAGTAGTTGATTAATGGAGTCAGTGTGATATAAGTTAATAAGAAAGCTAAAGTTAGTTCCAGTTCGAATAACGTTAGGTTACTTTTCTTCCATTCTACACTACGCTAGCTATTAACATTACCCTTTTACATTTTAACAGCATTTGACGTTAGCTAGCTAGGTTCAGCCACTTGTTATTGGCAGTTGTGTGCCTACAAATGCACGGCATCAGTTAACGTAAGTGAAACTAATGCTGTTGGTGTGTTGACAATGGATCGAAATAAACCAACTAAAACAGTTTTGTATCGCCGTGGTAACTAAGTAGTCGACCTAGACAATCATACGTGTCCGTTATCGGGTTGAAATGCATTAATGGATATAATCTGATTCTGAGCAAAAGGAATTGCAACCTGCGTTGTTGGTCTTTCTTGAGTTGAAAAGGATCCTAGTTAATCATATTCGGCCAACAGTGTAAATGTATCACGGCTTGTTAGTTAGCGAACATGAATGCAGACTGAAACCAAACACTTTGGCCGAAACTCAAGACGTGTTAATTATGTCACATTACAAGAAGCCAATTATGTACCTGAAATTACTGAGTTGATGAGAAATTACTTAAACATAGCTGAGTTTTGTTTCCTGTTTGGCGGTAGGGAATCAGACCTCCTCTTCCTCCATCCTCAAATGCCAACAAAAACAGCCATCGAAGAAGCAGACGAGTGCACTCGTAAGTGCACTGCACAGAAACGGAAATTAACGTTAGTTTTCGTGCAAATTGCATGCACATCGCTAGAATGTCAAAACAATTTAATAGACTACTTTGATTCAATAATATGAAATCGACAATCGCTCAATTTTGTCCAGATCTTTTTTTCCAAAACGTGCATAAGCTAGCTAACTAGCTAGCTAACGTCAGCAACCTTAACCTAGCAGCAGCGTCGGCTAACGTTAGTTCAACCCAACAAAAGCTTGCTCATTATCACAGGCTTACGTTACGGATGCTGTTTTTAGCTAATGCAACCATTATTTTGTTTCTATAAATTTCAGTGTACTTAACCAGATTATCTGTTTTATTATGACTAGCTAATGTTAGCATATCTGCCTTGACCTGTAACTTAGCTGAAGTTCGACGATGCATCTCCGGACGTGGTCAATGCCTAAACTAGGCCTTACTGTACAGTAAACGTGGTAAAGTAAAAGTTGTGAGCATCTTGGTAGTATCAAATATGGTTTGGGATATTCCCTATGGACTTTAGTGCAACAGACAATTCAATCGAGATGGATCTTCAATTAGATATTTCCACCAGTTTCGTTTTGTTCTCAGCAGGAATGCTGGCTAAGCTAACGTTAGTGGTGTAGCTTGGTACAATGTGTTGGCTGCAAGTAGAAGATATGGGCCTTGCTCGAAAAAAATGTGTCGTATTGTGTAATTCCTAAATAAAGATGTTATGAGGAATATAGTTTCATGTTCATTATGAGAGGAATGGTATTTCATCACAAAATTATCATATCCTTCATCACACAAATAAAAGTGGTTGGGTGCAATTTTGACATACACTCCTGCCACCATTTCATTTTCTCTTCTGTTTCAGGGGCCTGATTAGTTTGACAAAATAGAGGAAGATTTTCTTTACAGCCTGAAGCTCTACTTCACCGGTCCTTTGGGATCATGGCTAAAGATGTAAGTTTGATAAGGCACACATGGAGAGTATGAGAGTAAGGCTTGCTCAAGACCGGAGTCCCACACTCCCATGTGCATTGTATATTATATTGAGTTGTGTGTGTGAAATGCTTTATTTATTTATTTATTATCTTACAGTATTCTGCTATACCCGCAAAGACTGCTGTAAACCTCCCTTTTGGGCAGCCTAATTTATCACAAAGGAGTTAAGCAGTGGACATTAAGTTTAGGAGAAATATGTGACTTTAACAGAGTTGATAATGAGCTCTTATCCTCCACAGGTTGGTCTGATTGAAACGAATGGAGAGCTGAAGGTTTTCATTGATCAGAATCTGAGCCCCAGCAAAGGTAGAAGTTATTGATGAACATTGATTTGTTAGTACATACTGTAAACAGTTAGGGGTTGACTATATGACGGTCTTTGATCATGACTGGTTAAAATTTCATCATGATATTCAATCACAGGGAGATCATAATATGGTCTTGCACAATCCATACTTAATTTCTATAACTTTTGCCATAGCTGCTCTGAAACTTGAGATGCTGATAGTTTGACTTGTGTTTTAATAAGTTCTAATGTTTTAAACTTTTTCTTTCCTTTTAGGCCTATACTTTAAAGGCTGCAAATGGAGTACTGTAGTGTTAAAGGAACACTCCCAACATTTTGGGAAATACACTTATTTGCCATCTTCCCTGTGTGTCAGTTTTGGAGTTGTTGGCAGTTGTATGTCTTCACTTTTGACAGAGCTAGGCTAGCTGCTCCCTACTGCATACAGTCCTTGTGCTAAGCTAGGCTAGCATGCACATGGACCTCTGTCTGGGGCTATTGGACACACAAATGAAAATTGTATCAATCCTCTCATCTGACTCTGGGGAAGATGGCAAATAAGTGTATTGCCCAACGTGTTGGAGTGTTCCTCACAGAAAAGCAAAGTGAAAAATATAATACATATCATGAATTAGGAAAATGTGTAGAAATATTATGATATAATGTTTTGGCCATATCATCCACCCCTATGCACAGTGCATGTAGAATCTTCTTGTTTATTTTCCATATTTGATTATCTTTATCGTTATATTTTACTGCATTTCACAAAGAAGCTATGGTTTATTTCTTCTAGCTTTCAGGTGTAGGCCTGTGAGACTGCAGTTAGGCAGCAGGGGGCAATGATGCTTCACAGCTTCAGAGAGGCCTCGTCTCTTACCAGTTGTATTTCTCTGCTTTCTACCAGGTGTCCTGTCATTGGTTACTGTCCAGCCTACAACTGTCCCGGTGGCCAAACAGCTACTTCCCAAAACCCTTGGGCCTTCCAATGTCAATATTGCTCCGCACATGCAACACGTGCCTCACATGGTGAGTGGTGTTCCACATGGTTTCCAAACTAATCATGACTTGGTGCGTTCTGTCATAAGCACATCAGGCCAGATGGCCTAATTCAAAACCCCTCACTAGGGCTGCGTTTCATCAGTTGTTTCCCTTCCCCTCGTTCACTTCCCCTCAGCCCTTGGTATTACTTAACGGCATACATCGCCCGGAGGCCACTTGGAGAGCAGAGGAAAAGTGGGCGGGGGATTTAAATGGAATGCTCCTGCCCATGTACACTTTCAGCCCCAAACTATCATGGATCGACCACCAGTTGTAGGCTTGGCGCTGTACTGCTTTTTACAAATCATCAGAAATACCTGCAAACTCAGGTTTTCATGGGCTTGTGGGCGGGGGAGGATGGCCTTGTTGTTTGTCTAAAAACGAAAACTACAGAAAGCTTTAATTGTGTTTTTTTTTTTTTTGTAACATAGCCATTACCGAATGTGTTATCGTGTGCAATGGGCAAATAGAGTCTGCAGACACACAACGCATAGTAGGCTATGGCAGCAGAACGTGTAGTGTTTTTACAAGCGTAACGTTACTGAAAGCTTCAGTTTACATTATTGACAAGCTATTAGCAAGTTAGACAGACAAACCATGACATTTCCCCCCATTCAGAAGTCCCCACATTATGCATTGAGCTAGTTAACTTAAGTTAACGTTACCTTACATTCACTATAAAGTAGTGGGAGATAACTCATAAGATTTCAAAGCAATTTTCTTTCTGCATGTTCTGCAGACAGGGTGACCATCTTCGATCAGACTTCCCGCAGCACTCTTATAAAAAAACAGAATACGACCACACTTCAGTCTCCGGAGCGCTGTCACTGCTTTCCGCCATGTTTTCATTGACGCAGAACAAACCCACGTTGCCAGCTGGGTCTGGGAGACTGAACTTTGGTTGATGCTGGACAGTCTCCCTGGACAGTCTCCCTGGACAGTATTTACCCCGAGTATTCAAAGCGCAGTAATCAAACACGGTTTTAATGATAAATAAAATTTGAAACTGTGATACTAGCCGTCAGGAATTTTACTGTGGTTATCATTAAAACCGGTAACCGTTTCTTCCCTAAATTAATTTATCAATGAGATTTTGTTAAGAAACTATCTGCTAACTAGGCGAGTGAACCTATACACATGTAAGCCTACCTATACAGACATATTGTATTAGAAAAACTGAAAAGCATGTCAGATAGTGACGTTTTTTGAACTGGAGTAGGTTATGACTATATGGTGGTTGCATTGCAATAATTGATTGAAAAACGTCTTGCTCAATTTATTCATCTTCTCCTTCTTCGGTGGTAAGCAACCAGAGTTTTATGTACATTACTGCCACCTAACCATGGATGTATTTTCTTGCACCAAATGCATAACTGCAATGCATTGTGGGTGATACACACCTCTGGAGTGACCATCATTGTTGACTCACTTCCTCAGCCCTCCGAGGGACGATCTCACCAAGTTCACTTCAGTTTTTCAGACAAATGGAACAAAGCTTATGATGGTGGCGGGGATTCCCCCGAGGGCAAGCGATGAGGGGAAGTCAACGAGGGCATGTTGATCAACGAATGAAAAGCAGTCTAGATGTGACCGAATTTAATCACTCCCTGACAGCCCCTTGACAGTTGGGAATATGTACATGTTGGCTTGCAGAGCTTCTGCTCCTCTGTGTGTCTTACTTATGTAAGCCCCTCCGTTATCATTGTGATGTGACCAGGACAAGGGGGGTGGGTCAATCCTAAGCTGATAAAATCCTACTGTCAGCAGGATTACTCCCATCATCCCATTATATACATGGGAATATGTTCATATGGAAATCGGCTTAGACATTACCTTGAAAGAAAAGATTGTCTAGCTTCTTAATGTCTTATGCTACTGTCTAAATGTCAGCAGGTGGTTTCAGTAAAGACTGTAGTTCTAATCTCAGTGTGCAGTTTCAGTAGGAGATATCATTGAATTTCACATACAAAGTCAGTTTAACAGACTTTTGATTTATCATATCAGGGGTTGATTTGATTGTGATTGTTGGAGCCATGTTCAATTATCAAATGATTCATGATAGTTTTTGATTTGATCCCATTCGCTACAATGTGAATTTAATTGTTGTTTTTTTGTTTTGTTTTTTACACACATGTTCACTGCATTATAGTCAAAGAACATATTTTATCAATAATGATAATAATTTATTAATGATTAAAAAAAATGCAGTTATTTGAATTTGCCTCAGGTACATTCCCTATTTAATGTATAGATAGTTGGAAATGGAAACAGCAGGCATGTAACTCAAGGGTGGCCAACCTTTTTGGGCATGAGATCAACTGTGCCCTTTTCCTAGACTGCAGAGATCTACCATCGCCAACCAAACACAAGTGAAAATCACCACCAATTTTAAGTCATCATAGGTTGACCAGAATAATCCAAACATAGAATAAGTCAATAATTTATTAAAGTATAAATTCTGACTATCTAGGGAGAAACGCATATGCACATTGATCTCAAAAACTCATGGGACCTTTAAAATACTGATGGTAGCACTTGTTCCAGTATCCCCAGTAGCCCCCCAGTGTATTGGCCCCATTGCAAAGTATTTCAAAATATTCTACAAATCAAATTGTGGTCTCTCTTTAAAAATTCAAGATTGAGAATGCAAGACAAATTCTCAGTGATCAAGATGCTTATTTGATATTTAAGAAGTCCTGCATTGTATAACACAAAATATTAAAAATGTAGCGCAAAATATCTTCTAATTTCAGAGGCAAAAATGAGTCCAAGCGTTTGAATCAAGCAAAAGAAATTCCCTCTGCTCAGCCAGCGGACGTCTGGGTAACAACAACAAAATAATAGCACAGCTAAAGAGTACATCTAACGTTCTGTTAAATGGATCAACTTTTAATATTCTTGGGAAAGACTATTTTGAATTTGTGGAACATGTTTACATTTTTTTGCAAAGGCACTAGTCTAAATACAGTTTTAATTATTTATTTTCCAACACCTCTTTCTTCCCTTATTTCATTTCCTGCCTGGCTAACCCACACCCAAGAGTAAAAAATCTTTACAAACTTGGCAGTACATTAGGTAGGCAGTGTTCCTGACTCCAAAACACAGCTAATTGATTTATTAAAGGTCATTTATGTCTCTTGCTTGTGACAATAATTCTAAACTGCTTGTTAATCTGAAGACATCAACGCATGGCCAAACAGCAGGGTGTACCTCTGCCATTTCCCCCAGTGCCTAAATAAGATTTCAGACTGCCAAATCCATACAAAGACGAGGCAAAACCCATTTTCCATAATATGTCCTATTGAATAAAAACATTTGATAGACAAGTATAGTCTCATCAGATTCAGGTGATGCCTGTGGTAGGAGAGGAGTGCTAGCATAACTTTCTCCTGAAGTGCGTTGTGGTGTTTTCCCAATTTTGAACCGGTTCTTAACCCTACACAGGACAGGGATTCTTTGAGATTCAAGTTTAAACCAAGGATTGGATGACTGACAAAATGACGGATGTCTTTGCCTTGGTTTTCGAAAATTGTCCAATGAACGACTGAAAGAGGTCCCTTGCAATCGACTGGTAGCTCACAAAGACATGGTTGCCCACCTCAGAAACTGTTAAGGCTAGGATGCACTCAGGATGAAATGGAACTGTTAGAGCAAAAAGATGTTTCAAACAAGAAACGAAGACAAAGATGCATGGTGCTTCAGAATTCTCCATGCTACATACTCTATTGACATTGTATGCAGTTTTCAGTATGTGATCTGTTTGTGCAAATACTGTATGTGACAGAGATTTGTATGCATACCAAAAGCACCAACATTTAATATATATATATATATATATATATATATATCAAGAGTTAAAGTAAAAGATCAAAGCATAAAGAGCTTATTTATCTTTTGCCCACAAATTTGTTTACACCCGTTAGTGAGCATAAACCATCTACTGGACAGGTGTGTCCTATCAAGATGTTGATTAAACACCATGGACACTACACAGGTGATCCTTATGATGGGGACAACAACAAAAAATCCCGTTGTTGACGACGCGCTCGCGCATTTTGTTCATTTTGAGTGAAATTGGGGTGATGCCTATTAGTTCAAATGTAACAACAATCCGTGAGGGGGGGGGAGGCGACATCAACTTTCTCAGCGACATCTTGTGACGACATACAGGGACTTCACTCGCTCTGGATGCTCTCCGCTGCTCCTCGCTCTTCTCAAGAGGCAATGAATGAAAACAGGTCGCTTTTCTGCTTTTTGGTTGTAGGCAATGGGACCGCGGCATATGTTTTGGTTGTATTTTACCATGCCTAAGTTTTGAGGGATCGTGCAAGTGGCATGCTGACTGCAGGAATGTCCACTAGAGCTGTTGCCAGAGTATTTTTCTTTTAGAATTTCTTTTAAAAAAATTTTTTTACTGTCAATAATTAGCATTGTGTGACATACATTGTAATACATTGCCTGTTCACTGTTTGACTTTTATTTCACTATCAACTGTTCACTGTTGGCAAGGCGCTATTGTTGATGCATCTGTGGATGTTAGGTAGTCATGAGGTAGATATTAATGGCTAAGGATCCAGAATTATATGTTGCCCAAGATGCCAAAGGGTTTCAATGATCCTTCATGCATGCCACTGTTTTGGTGCTCTTGATACGTAATAGCAAAGAAGGTCTGGCTCAGTTAATGGGCCCTATTCATGGTGGCCATTTTGACGTGACATTGCAGAGTGAACACAGGTGTAATTAATACCATTAATTGTGGCTCCATTCCGTTTAGGTGTGCTGGAGCCAGGGCTCTGGTATTGTGCTTGCTGTCTCACTGGAATGGCTGTGAGACACTTAAATGGAACAGGACCATAATTAATGTTAGTAATTACAGCTGTTTACCATGCGATGGCATGTAAAAATTGCCACCGTGAAAAGGGTCTATAGCTACCATGTAATCATTCTGCACCCCCTGGAGTGACATAAAACAAAGTGATGGCGTTCGTGTTGAGTATACTGACAACTGTGTTAAGGAACATGTTCGCCAGTGGTTATTTTTTGTGAAGAGCTGTCTACCGTCAGCTTTAGAGGGTGTGAGCTAGAGCACAATGCTAGGAACAATTGCTCATTCGAACAACAGACAACTGGACTATAAAATTGATGATTGTATTTTCCACGTTGATGCAGAATCGCAAAAAGAGGAATTGTGATTTATTACATGAATTGATTTGTTTCTCCTACTCCTATACCATTGCACGAAAATCAAATGTGATATTAATTTTCTGTATTGGAGAAATTGAGGAAATGTTGTATGTTTTTCAAATATGTGATTTTCCACCCCCTTCCCTGCCCCTTCTTTGTAGGTGATTGGCACACCTCAGAGGCCCACCGTTTCCAATACTATACTGGTGAACAGCCCACACACACCCAGCTCCCAGTTCCTCACTCAGAGCCAACCGCCAGATGCCTCTCCATGGTCCTCAGGGTGAGTCTTCATCTGGTTCCTCCAAAATTCCCTAACCTCCATAACCCTGGTATGTTATTTGGGGGGGATAGGTAGATTATTGTATGCAGATGTGCGAAAGGTGGCATGTTGCTGCCTCTACTGTTAAAAGGTGTTAAAAGAAAGTGAGGAGGCTAATGTTACTTTTGGTTTATTTTCATAAATCAAACACCATATCGGTGCCTACCAGCAAAATGGATAGATCGGCTGCCCTGGCATATTGTTGATGTGAGCGATCACCTCTGTCCACAGAAAGCGAGGTAAGAAGGGGGAGAAGAATGGGAAAGGCCTGAGGCATTTCTCAATGAAGGTGTGTGAAAAAGTGCAGAAGAAGGGAGTCACAACCTACAATGAGGTGGCAGATGAGCTCGTTGCAGAGTTCAGCTCCGCAGACAACCACATGTCACCCAATGACTCGGTGAGTGAGAACTTTTCGATAGATCTGTTCACGTTTCACTCAGAATCATGGAAACCTAAGAACTAAAACTGCGAGGGAATAGTCAGAATTCTTTGTTTGAGGTCTCTGTTCACTACTGTGACACAGCTCCTTTTGATTGACAGGCAGTTGGCTTGTTAGATTTCAAGGAAGATCATATAGACCAATCAGTTTGAAGCACAAGGGCTCTTTATACGCCTCCAGAGCCCTCTTTTTAAGTTCGTCGTCACCCCCGTGATCGTGGCATGCTTGTGTGTCTTCGTGCTGGAAGAACGCGTGATACACAATTTTCAGGGACCCCTTTTCATCAACTAGTGGTCAAAAACTCCATTGGATACCTTTAATTGCCATTTCCCAAACTGAAAGACTGACTGGTGTTTCAGCTGCACTCACCCTTTTGCCTGGGCAAACTGAAAGGTTCCGTTGGGTTTTTGTATAAATGAGAACAGCAGGTGCTATTTACTAACTGAAATAAATTTTTTAAAATTCATTCCCAGTTTCAGAGTTATATGACAGTAAATTGAAATGGCCAATGTTACCTCTACACAACAGTTTAGTCTGTTCTAAAAACCAAAACACACAGACGAATGATTTATTACAGTAGCCTATTTCAAACCACTTGTGAACCAAATGGTTTCTAGGCGCCCTGAACTATGGGGGGCGGACCGAACAGTTTTGATTTTTTACTTGAACTGTTCCATCGCTTGTCTCTTCAGTAAGCCTTAAATGAATGTCAGGACTTCAGCCTTCTTATTCCTATTCCAATTACGTTTTGTGGTCTGTTTCATTTCAGAAGGCTAAAAAGAACCAAAGAAGTCCAAACCTTTACAATAAATTGTTGTATTTCACCGTTGAAAAAGATCTCTAGTAATTTAACCGGGCATCTTTAAATATAGAGTCTATAACTGTATACTTGGGTATAGTGTATAGTGGGTTCACTTTTTATTTATTTATTTATTTATTTATTTATTTATTTATTTATTTATTTTTAACCCATGTCATATTTAAACATTGACTGGCATGATGTTGACTAGTACAGGCCATAATTTCACCTCATCTGAAGAAGAGCTATACGCTCGAAACATCACATGGTGGTGTACCAATAAATGTTCATGGGAGCTTTATCTAGGGTGCGGACTCAACACAGTTTTTATCGTTTGGATGTGTGTGCTTTTGTAAACGTTTTGCACAATTTCACCCATCACTTTAGTATTGAGAAACTTAGCACTGTGCTACATCCTCTCACCAGGCTCCAGTCTATAAAGTGTTTTAGCCTTCAATAACCATGACACATATCCTTTTCCAAAACGGGAAGTTCACAGTATAATCAAATGTGTCTTCATTGTCATAGTGCTCTACTGAGGTAATGGTTGCAAACTGTGCATTGCATCAAAGGTTCCGAGTTTCACTGGCCAGTTACGCATTCACAAGGCCTATGAAACTTAATGTAACTTTTGATACGATGTATGGTTTGCAACCATTTCCTCGGTAGAACATAAGAGCTCAGCCAGTAGTAGGGCCATCTAGGTGCCACAGGTTGCTCTACAATTGCATTCTGGATTGGAAATTAAGAATGGCAGGATGTTTGACTTGATTTCCAACCTATGATTTAATTGGGATCATGTTCAGCAACTGCGCTTAAAGAAAAGCTAACTAGAGTGGCAGTCAAAGAGATGCAACACCTGTCAACCTCTAAACCCACCTTCCAGTCATGAATATGTAGTAGAATACCAAGCAGACTGAGGAGGGTCATTATAATATTGAGGTCCAGGTAGAACTTGCATATAGAAATGCAGGAGTTATCGTGGTGAGACACATACACACACACAGAGATGCAAGTGATCACAGTACCCTCTTGTGCATTACCCCCAGCTCTCTGCAACAGTGACAATGAAATTTATGTGGACTAAATTTCCAAATCCCTCTTGATCACGCCTTCCCTTTCCCGTCTAGCATGTGTATGACCAGAAGAATATCCGACGGCGTGTATATGATGCACTTAATGTGCTCATGGCCATGAACATCATCTCAAAAGAGAAGAAGGAAATTAAGTGGATCGGTCTGCCCACAAACTCAGCCCAGGAGTGCCAAAACCTAGAGGTATACACACATATACCACGCCACCCATGGTACTGACTTAGAAGTCATCTCACGTTCTCACATAAGCTTGTCTGAGGTATTTCTCTCCGTCTTTGTTTAATTAAAAAATTTTTTTTTATCACACTTAATGTCAGATCATGTCTTTTTATCTCACCAACCGTAGGTGGAGAGACAACGGCGGCTGGAGCGCATCAAGCAGAAACAGTCCCAGCTTCAAGAGCTCATATTACAGGTGAGAACAGCACAAGTGTGCCTCAATGTGCATTGGGCTGCGGGTTTACTTGAGTCTTAATTGGTGGATAACTCTCGTATTTGTCAATGTTATTCTTCAGGTTCATACTGAAGCTGCCTTCCCGTGCATGAAAATTCAAAAAACTTTGCCCAAATGACTGGCATTAAGCACCAACCTGTGCCTTTGTGTTAAATGTTGTTGGGGAAATATAGGCCTAAGGTAATTGGCAGAAAATGGGGGGGGGAAAAATGTCCTCAAGTCTGCGCTTTAAAATGCTAATGCTGTATAAAGCCAAACATCTGCTAATTGTCTGCTGATAAAGTTTGACATAGGTGTTTGAAAGAGACATGCCAGCTTTCACTTTCCAAATATAATTGGCATAAATGTCTGCTGTTTATCTCTCTTGCGTTAGAAAAGTTTTGACAATCCAGTCAGATCACACAAACAAGTATTTGCTGAACTACAATTAACAATGCAACAATCTGATGAACGGATGTGTTAGTCAAGCTAATCCACCGGAGAAATCATGTTTCATGCATAGCCCAGACTCACGTGCGCCGCTGTCAACCCAATCCACACACAGGACTCTGATTACATAAAAGTTTTGATTACTTTGAACGAATTCTCTTTTACTTTTTGAATTTGTTCAAACCTGATTTTGGGAAAAAATGGCAGCCCTAATGAACACTGAATGCAATAGAGAGCTTCTTCCTCTTTGCCCGGCCCTGTCTCATTGCTGCCAAACAGCTATAATTCTGATTGTAACTCGCTGTTTGCTGAAGCCACCTGAAGGGTATTTGAAAAATACAGGATATGCAGTAAGCCTGATATAAGTGACAAGTAACTACATGCAATGCTTGATTTTTTTTTTATCATTATAATAAATTGTCAAATCAAATGAAATTTTGTTTTGCAGTATACCAATCTCTTGAGGGATAAATATTATATTTTTGCTGTCGGGTATTCTATTATAATTTTGATTGTTGTCTGGCTAAATATAATTTTGCGTTACTTTAGGTAAACATTGCATTTGATGAGATCTTTGCTTGTAAAGAATGTGACCACATTCCAGTGAGCTGTCATGTGTGATCCAGCTGTTTGAAATAGTAATGGTTCTCCATCCTCCATGTTCCCTTCCAGCAAATAGCCTTCAAGAACCTGGTACAGAGGAACAGACAGACAGAGCAACAGACAAACAGACCCCCGCCTCCCAACTCTGTCATCCACCTCCCATTCATTATTGTCAACACCAGCAAGAAAACGGTCATTGACTGTAGCATCTCCAATGACAAGTATGTGTTGGTGTGGTTTGTGTTATTACTTATTGAAAGATTTAGTAGTAAGTCACAAATCATCTTTTTAACGTGACATTTCCTCTTACCATAACATTGGCACTATTTAGCACATTACCTTCGTTTTGGGTTTGGTTGTTAAACGACATACTCAAACAACGGAAGTGAAATGGAGAGTGAAAAAGATGACCAGTACTGGATACAGTTCCCCCAGTGCAGCTGTTGGCTGTGGTTCACTGCTCATGCGACTGGTTAAGTAATGTGCTCAATAGTGCTAATGTTCAAGCAAGGTGATTTATCATTTCATTGGGGATCGACACCCAATTTAAGAATTAATACGCGTTATTCCTCTGGTCTAAGACAGTGAATTCATACGCGTTATTCCTCTGGTCTAAGACAGTGAATTCATACGTGTTATTCCTCTGGTCTAAGACAGTGAATTCATACGTGTTATTCCTATGGTCTAAGACAGTGAATTCATACGTGTTATTCCTATGGTCTAAGACAGTGAATTCATACGTGTTATTCCTCTGGTCTAAGACAGTGAATTCATACGTGTTATTCCTCTGGTCTAAGACAGTGAATTCATACGTGTTATTCCTCTGGTCTAAGACAGTGAATTCATACGTGCTATTCCTCTGGTCTAAGACAGTCCAAATTATCAGTGAACACAAACAACTCTTAAATCCAAAAACTAGAGTACTAAAACTCCAGTGAGTGACGTCATCAGATATA
>OMKL01105538.1:10011-21984 GCA_900302295.1 Parasudis fraserbrunneri | reverse complement strand
CAGCCATCGGACAGGGTGGCTAGAGGTATCTCACGCTGTGATCCAAATTGCGAGACCTCGTCTGATTTGCAAAGCTACGGTAATGGATCACACTTGACCAATCATGTTGATTGGACAAGTCTTTTTCCCGGATGTGCACCCTCTCGTTTCCCACTCTATTCTAGAAGCACTGGACTTGTGTACACATGGACTGGCCAAAAATCATTAGACCCATCCAATACTTTGTGAATCCGTGAGGGCAAGTGGACTTTGCACTTCTGGGATAATGGGCTAAACGGTTGTGGCGGCTCACCTGACGGAGCGACATGTCAGGAATACGATCCTCTTCAGCTTCTTGTTGTAGAAGAAGTAGTTGAAGGACCAGAGGCTGCCCTCCTCGCCGAATGGGTCTGAGTCCAGGTCAGGATTATAGCTGTTGGTTGATATCAAGACAGGCATCTTTTCAGAGGCTATACATTCAGAAGGCAAACGGGAGCATACACTGTCCATTTGAAGCATGCGCTGTACACGCTCACGTGTGTTCAATGCATGTAGGAATTCACAAACACACCAACCTGTAAATGTCACAGCCCTGCAGGTTGATCTCTTGGTCGATGGCGTTCCACAGTTCAGGCCCCAGGGAGTTGAACTCCTCTCCTACGGCCGAGAAGAGGCTGCTGTTTACTGCATTGGCCACCTGGGGTAGACAACGCCAAAACATTTATATACACAAGTTCAGTTTTGAAGAACATCCTTTAAAAGAAAAAAAATGCTTGACCGGTCAATTAATTACTTGATGCAACTTTTAATACATTTTATTGGATATCTAAGGGTATGGTAGTTAACATGACATTCTCATAGTTTTCCCCCAAAATACTATAAGGAAATAGTCTACTATAGACATTCTAACAACTTTTATTTCCTGTTGCAGTGTTTGCCAATGCAATAGCCGACAGGAAATTAACTTGGACTTAAATTAGCTCTTCCCCATCAACCCAAATCTGCTGAAAAGGTCCATATAACATCAGAAAGTCTGAATAACCTAGTGCTTTATAAAAACAAAACAAAAAAAAACAAAAAAATCCCATTCAGCAGTGCCACTGACCCAGTTGGCGCTGGGTTCACGGCTGAACTCGTGGGCCCGTGCAGCGCTGAAGTCATAGTCTGGTCTGAAGGACTCGTTGAGCGTGGTGATGAGGTAGAATAGGGTCTTCCTGCAACACTTGTCGCTCAGGGGGTTGTCCCCATCCTCGCTGCTCTTTGCCAGTCTGGAGAGGGGGAGAGGGCGAGGGAGAGAAAGAATAATCCTTATAATCTTCACAGTAGGCAGTTAACACCATCACCTCTCATAGGTTGTGTACGGAGGGCTAGGCCATATGGACATGCGCAGTGATCATTTCGACGGCAATATTTGCAATATTTTGCATCAAATGTACGAGTTCAAATGTACATAGTATAATTTAAACAGGGATATGCATGGTCAAGATTTTAAGATGCATATAAACTGTATCCAGACCAAGACCGTAAAAATGTTATATGCTAGCATGCGGACTGCTGCTTTGTAAACGCTCTCGTTAGGCTCGTTTGAGATGACTTAGATCTGCTCAGTTGCCAAGCACGTTGCACGATGATTCATTTTGTCCAACTGCACGAGCCTCTGAAATCTCATGGGACAGAGGCACTTGCAGTTTTGAGCGCACGCCTCTTAATTTCAACTAATTTATTCTTCATCATTATTCCAAAATAGGCTACACTTAATGAACTGACAGCCAGACATATAGTATAGCAGTTTGATCGTACATAACTGCAAGATAAAAGTATGCATCATGTTGTACACAATCCTGTCTAATAAACGCAACGTCTGCAGTTGCTGGTATAGTCAACTCTGAGCGGTCATCCATTTTCAAGGCGAGCCATCAAGTCCTCTCAAACAAGCCCAATAACGTTTGTTTTGGTCCAACACTGGTATGCGAGGCCAGCTCTTGAATATCTCATGCTGTGCTGGGCCTGCGGTACTTACTGTGAGGGGCTGGTGGTGCTGGTAGACTGGGGGGGAGACAGGGCCTCTAGGACGTGTGGCTCCCCCTCCTGGCAGAACTGCTTAAACATGTGCTTATCATCCCCTGCCATCTTACAGGAGTAGCTCTCAATCCTACAAAAACAGACAAGACATTGTGTGGTCTGACTAAAAGTGTCCAAGCGATAAGCATTTAATTCATGTTTTAGTAAACGCACCAGCGGAAGAGATTAAGGGGAGATCATGTTAGTCGAGTCACAATGTACACACTTATATCTATGGTACACAGAGCACAAGCGCAAATGCACAACACATTATTCTACGTTTTAACGACACAGGCTGCAATATTAGAAACGGTCATTCAACTTTGCCTGGACTTTGACTTCTTTTTCCATTATGGGAACCATAACCTGGCATCTGACAAGCAGAACACTGCAACAAGTCAGTGTCGTAATTCCTTGTCGGTTCATTTTAGCAGTCAAATGCCCATGAAGTCAGATAGGAGTGGGGCAGACTGGAGTCAAGTGCAGTGTTTATTTTTCCCCAGACCCACCCAGGAGTTATGCAAGAGTGCATGGGTTGTGCAACTTCTGATTTGCCTGTCTCAGAGCCTTGCTAAGGCAGTCTAATTATAGGGGTATACAAAGGTCATTGGGGGTCGCATGGTGAACTGTCCCAGTTTTCCACAGACACAAACACGCTACAGCCAACCTTCCAGACAAACTATGATATTTGTCATTGGAGCTGAACAGGGATCTGGTGCAGATTTCTAAGACAATGTGAAGAAAGTTAACTGTGTGATGTGCAGATTTGTGTGCAGAGTGTGAAATTAGTCAACTTTCACCATGTTTCTTTCCCCAATTATGTCACAACAAATACTCATATAGCCTTTAATAGAGTTTTGGATAGGTCCCAGTTTTATGACCTCATGACCAATCAGCAACCACATCACACTCCTATGCAGAGAGTTGAACGATGTTCCACTAATACTATCAAACATCTCTGCCCAAAGAGGAAATAAACCAACAGGTGCTACTTATATTCACATTATTTACCCTTAACATATTGAATAAATAATATGGTCATTGTTACCCCTATCGTCTACTTGATAGATAAGAACTGAAAAGAGTTCAAAAGATTTAATAATTTAACAATTTAACTTTACGGCATCTGTGCAGCCAAGTTTATTCACAGTGTACATGGAAACAACGTATGGTTTACTTACCCAGAAAAGATAGTCTGTTTACTTTTTACTACATAACTCATAAATGTTCAGACAAGCCTAATATTTGGTTACTTGTGATACTATGTATACAACCAATAGAAAGCTATAACCGCATTTTCTTTCAAACTAATTTGGTCGTGGAGGGCAGTTTTTGTTACAGTAATAAGGCACTTGGGGCAGAGCTGTTTTGCAGGCTGTGTGACATACAGGCGTATAGACAGCTATGTGTAGGTGTGTGGTAAGATGGCTGCATTTTTATCCCAGTCCATCAGCAGCAATGTCTCTATACTTTTATCTTTATGGTGCTGTGCATCTTTGCCTTGCACAGAATGTTTGGGGAGTGGTTACCCATGATTACGTGCTTCCTTGTTGGAAGAAAGATTGTGTTACAGTAATAAGGCACTTGGGGCAGAGCTGTTTTGCAGGCTGTGTGACGTTCAGGCGTACAGACAGCTCTGCGTAGGAGTGTGCAACCACATTAATGCAGTAGTAAGCAAGCTAGATGTGACGCAGCTGCATCTGGAGAGTTCAGTTTGACACTGAACTATTTGCTGAGGTTGGAACCAGGCGTACCCGATAGGGTGACACTGTGTGACAGACACTGTGTTTCAAGGCCAAAACATACTGTCCGGTGAGAGAGTCCAGACCACACACCGATAATCAGAAAACACACAGGAGCAGTTTGAGGCAGGGCACCACAGTAGGAGTCAGCAAATGGCTGATCCAACATGTAGAACTGGTGTTGATGGTCAGTAGTGGATAAGAGCCTAACTGCATCCTTCCTTAAAAAGGTACTGTCATGTAATGACAACAAATCCTAAATAGGGGCCTAAGCTGGATATAAACATTTTCGCATCGGGGTGCTTGCGCAATAAGCCCACTATTGGTTATGTTTTCAGCTTAAGTCAGCAGCTTGGGAGCTGCTGCTGGTATGATGGGCTGCTGTACTAATCCACTAAGCAGCATAAACACCAGCAGACTTGGCAGCTCCCACTTTACTCAGCTGTGATAGCATGTGTGTGTGTGTGTACGTACACACACTCCATAACATTCTCCATTACAGTCTCCAAATAGCCACAAAGGCGTGTTAGAGGACACCATGATCATGTGTCACACTGGGTCACCGCCCGCAGAGGCTCGATATCAGCACCTCTGCTCCCAACCCCAAGTCTCCATAACTCCATGACCCTTTATGTAACAACACCGTAACCCAGAATACTGTGACACCAAGACCCATTATCCACTGCCATACTACATAACTACTGAAAACGCACTCCTCCACTCAACTCAGGACAACTCGCTAATGCTTGGTCTTAATATTAGCAAAAAGAAACTGCAGTAATGGCAATCAATCAGCTGAGGTGAGATGAAGTGACTGTTCGGTTGTGTTGCGTAACACGTGGTGTGTTTGCTCTACTGCCCCTCTTCTCTCAGCGGCGCCTGCGATCTTTGGAACAGGCTCTCCTCATGAGGCAACCTCACGTACCACTTTTACCAGTTTCATGAAATAGTCGACATAAATTTTTCGGCGCAACTGTGAAACTACTTGCGTGTCTGCGCATGTTTACAATGACTGAACGCCGCTCTATTTCAGCCATCTGCAATCACACACTAGCTGTAAATGCTCCTTTAAGTTCTGGAAAGGATGAGACCTTGATATTGCTTGATGCGCCCATTAAGCCACTAAGTCCTGCCAACTAAAATAGAACCGTGAAAAGCACACATCACAAGCACACCCTCAGAGAGGCACTCAATGCATGCAAGGCCTATGGAGTGGGAGGGGCGGGGGCAATGTTGCCTGAGAGCAGCTGATCTTCAGAAAACAACACTGAACAATGACATTCTACGAGAAACGTTTGAAAAGTCTCCCAGTTTCATATCAAAATGTGATATTACCATATGAAAACATTGTCTGTCCTTGTCAAAGTGTCTGTTGAAAGGCTCAGATTCAGCCCTTTTCTAAGTAGCTATAAGCCAAGGCTATTCTTTGTAATGTGACCACCTGCACAATGTGCAGACATTCGATAATGTTAGACCAGCACCAAGGCCGACTCTATGGTTACCTGCCAAGGATGTGAGACTCTCCTGTTTCCACGCAGAGCTGAGAGCTCAGAGCTTCAAAGCTGGAGTTCTCCAAAAGTTTCATTGCTTTCTGTAAAGAGTAAAGGAAGATGTATAAGTGAAAATACTGATACATCACAGCCTAGAGTGAGTCACATCAGAGTAGAGGGTCACGGCCAGCCTGTCAGGCCTTTACCATAGGTTATTTGCTGCTTGTATTGCTCTCATTACAGTGTCAAATGTATGATCATCAAGAAGGCAAAATATATAATAATCATAATTATCTATTCATGGTATTCTCATGGCGTGTTTTGACATGCAATATGGGGCAATGGCACAGTTCATTGGCCGCGGTTGTCATTTAATGATAATCACCTGTTAATTTTTGCGACCAAGATGTATGTGCTGAAATACTATGAATAGAGATGTCATCGCTACCTTAGTGCAGTTTTGAGCCATCTGACAGTTTTCGAAATGTTTAAGTGTCAATACAATATCATAAACCTGAGGATAATAACCGTTATAACCAGACTACCAAGGTCATGATACACTAATTTCAGCAGTCAGACATAACGTTACAACGTAACGACACAAATAATGTAACGCTAATGTAGCTTTAACGTTAGTTGATAACATATCATCCAAAAACATAATGTGTAGCGCCCCATGAGGGCGTTTAGGTCAAAAGGCTCAATTTCCTCTTTCCTAGCCGCAACAGGGGACGCTGTTGCGGGTATTTCCAATTCTAATTTCCTACATAGCTACCCCTCCCCCACCACACAATTCAATCGAAGTTGAAAATATGTCTTCCTGGTTTCATTTATCAGTTATGTTAACTCACCAGACGGTAATAATATCAGCGAATGCAGAGGTTCACGATTTCACAAATCCGTCGTCGGATGAAGGCAGTTTATTCGCGAATGCTAGACGCAAACGTTTTGTATCCGCTTTGTTGACGTTAGCCGCGTTAGCTTGCTAGGTTAACGTTATATTCTCCGGTCCTTACTTGACAGTTGACTTATATTAATTTGCCATTTAGGTTCAACATTTTTCAAAAGCACTCGGTCGCGAATGACTTATTCTGAAGATACTTGCTTTTATAGAAAAACTGCTCTTCCCGATTAAATGTGACGAAATTAAATCCAAAGACTGTTTGAGTCCGTCTGACTCGATCTGCAGCGGCATCCCTTTTGACCTAATTTTACAAAGGCTTTTGTGTTAGCTAGATCAAGTCGCCTTTGCGAAGCGACTCAATCATAAAAATATAATAGTTATGAGGCTAACTGGGTAATTTGTTAAAAGAAGATGACAATTTTACTGCAAATACTCGATAACTTCAAACTACAATTGCTCTGACGAACCAAAACAACGGAATCCACTGTACAATGAAGCCCAGCCCACACACCCCTTTAATCTCCGTTGACAAATACCACACCCACTTTTGGTGTCGCACGTATCGTCCCTGTGAATGGCTGCCTGACTTGTCCATATTAATTACACCCGATGTGACTGGTTCAAAATTTGTTGGGCCAACCCCCATGTATTTCAGGCTCAGAATTGTTTTGCTGAGAAACAAGCCCTTAAATCTAAAATGAAACGAATGCTATGCAAACATTAAAATACATGTTTGAAAACAAACATATAGATGCCACGTGCAATAATGGTAAAATATGGTCTAACCCAACAAAGCTATATCATTTGATTTGAAAATGTTATAGATGTTAGGGAGACCTAAATATCGCGCATTGACAGACAGTGTCAGAGTTTGGATATACAGTGAAAGCAGAGACAGTCTAATATAAGATATGTTTAGACAGGCTTGGGTGAAGGTAACGTACCATAATGCAAACGGAACAAATGTCAAAGATTGTATTGATGGAAAATTTACATATAATTAAGCAACATCAGCAGGAGACAACATACCTGTAGGTTAACATTAATGGACAAATAAAGACAAAATCGATTCACAGAAATGTATGATGTGAAAAGCACTGCGTTGTGGTTTACATATAATGTTAACGTTAAAATCAGGCTACTCGATGTCATGTATTGCCCGCGACTAGACGAATTGATTGCTTCATTTAAGTCCCAGTGTTCCACAGCTTCAAGGAATGTGCTAAATCACAATGCAATTGAAATGATTAATATAATCATATATTTTTACCACCATTTTGAGAGTCGTCAAGGTAATTTTGTCTGGACCTCCCTTCCTTGAGACTACCTTTAATCAACAGTTGTAGAAGCAATAACAATTGCCCCACCCCTAGAAAATTGTGATCTGAATGTGGGTATTGTTATTTTAACAACTGAACAGAGGGCCCAGTGGCCTAATGGATAAGGCATCAGCCTCCGGAGCTGGGGATTGTGGGTTCAAGTCCCACCTGGGTCGAGATAAACTGGAATAATGTCCCAGTTGTTTTACTCTGAATTCTCCGTTGATTGAGATGCTGAGAGTGATTAATATGCAATCACTGAAGAAGCAAATGTCCACAGTAAGCTAACATTGATATTAACCTACAGAAACTTGCATTTGTATTACTGTACTGTTTGGACAGCGACATTGTTTGAAGTTTTGGTTCCATACTTACAATTAATTTGGTAGTGAAATTACCATGCTCGAAGAATCATTCAGTACTTCAAACATAACAGTTCTTTACTCACAGGGCTTATTTTCCACCTATGGAAACTGTTAATTTCAAAGTCTAAGCATTTCCAAAGAAACAGACAATTTGTTTTCAAGAACATTTTTATTAGCAGAAATAGAAATGGCATCATATACATACATGTCCATAGTAACAGATATAAATACCACCCATGTATTGGGTGTCTGCGTGTCATTTAGGTCTGTGGAACATAGTCACAGACATCCTCCAGGCCTGTATTTTCATTGTCCAGGTACTCCAGGATAACATTCCCGCCATTGTAGAGGGGCATCTCTGGGTGTGCCAGTAGGGAAAGCAGGGTGTCATCCATCTGCAGAGCCTCACCAGTCTGGGGATGGCACAATCGCAGCTTCTACATGTAGCAAGAAGATAACAGAGAGTAAAGAGGTGTGTTTCAGGTAGATATACTTTGTAGAAGTGTGTAACAGTGTTTTTCCCCCCTCCCAGTATCATTTCTATGGTAAGAGCTTAGCATTTATTAATTATGTCTGAAGAGAAACACACAGAAACTTATTTTATTATTTTGGAATTATTTTGGTTCCATACTCTAATTATTAATTTGGTGGTGAAATTACACAGTAACTAAGAGGATAAGGGAGTGCTGCACTGTTACAACAACGTCATTTACTCTCAGGGACAGTACTGTTCGTTTTATCTAAAGCACAGACTGACTTTAATCGAAAGCTTTAAAGAACTTTAAAAGTAATTTATCAAAGGCATTCATGCCCATCTTGCCATTAAGGCTCTGTAGCAGGAGCATAACTTGAAGTTAGCAGGATAACTCGGACCCCGTTTTATTTGCACTAAACTTAGCCAACCAGATACTTCATACTGCATTAGAGTAACTCGGGAGCCAAACCGAGCTAGCACTGAATTCTCATAGCACACATTTTGCACTGAAACGCAGAAAAGCTTCTATGTTCTATCCTCATACAGATCATACTACGTACCGTTGGAGCTTACAGTTCAGTACATGCAGTGCGGTATGTGCCACATACTACATACGGCATACCTGGGGCACTTGCACACCTAGATGGAATTGGCCATTTGTTACATCACAAGAAAACAGAACGGCTGTTTCCACTTGCTAGCTGTGTCAACAAGAGGGTATACTGTCTGCCTTTACCAAAAACACACAAATGATGCTTAAGTGGTCAGCATGTTGTTGTTTTTCCATGTTTGTTTGGGAGTCTTTACTGACCTGGAAATGGAACTGACACTGAAAATGACCTGGCACAAAGAACAAACCATTTGCTCCATACTTCAAGTGTTGTTTTAGCATTCATACAAATCTCTTTTGCATGCAGTATTTGCATACTAAATAGTATGTTGCATAGAGAAATCGGATGCAGGCCGTGTAGACTCAATCATGTACTAAACGTGAAATAGGCATGTAACTGTTGGTTGAGTCTACACAGTCCCCATTCTCTTTCTGCAGTGATCACTGGGTCAGGATCTCAGTGTGGCCTCGCTGTGCTACATATTGATGTAAATATATGACTTTTGGACTCACAGCGCAATTGCTTGTCTATAAAACACTTAGGACTATGCTGCACAAGCTGTTTAGAGTAATTGTATGCCCTTTTTTTAACTCTAAAAAGAAATGTGCACCATTCGCTGCAATTGTTCGGGAGAAGGCTGAGATGGAGCTGTGGTAGCTAATTTGCTGTGTGTTACATGGGCGTACAAACCTCAAGGAGTTTTGACTGACATGGGAGTGAATTGCTAATGACAGAACTTTCATTATAAAAGTGAAGTGTTCCTTTAATCTGTCCAAATGCATATGTCACCCTGAAATGCTGGGAGGCAGGTGCAATAGAAACGAGTTCCACGCCTGTTAATTTGAAATGGCATTAAAGATAACCATCTTAAAAATCAGAGTCATTTCACATCAAAATTTCAAAAAACATAATCCAAAGATATAGGCTTGCTTGCAAATGTCAAAATCTAAAAAAGTCAAAGGCTTGATTTCATCACAGTCTTTGGATGATATAGGCTACTGAAAAGGGGGGAAATGATTAGAGGACGAGCGGAAGGTGATGATAATCTGTCTTATAATTATCAGGGAAAGCCAGCGGGTTTGCCTTTTGTCTTAAAAAAAATAAATTAAAAAGGTTTGTCCTGCGAAGAGAGGCACACCTTCTGTAAAAGTTAGTTTAGTTTAAAGTTAGTTTAACGTGATCTTCTGGTAATGATATTCCATTTTCCAAAGAGCTGATTGGTCAATATGATTTTCTATGTTTCTATCTCTTAGCTAGAACATAACCTGCTCTGGGGCATGTTAGGTGTGCAGCATAAGTTACCAGGCCGATCCACTCCGGTAAAAAGTGAATCACCATTGTGACACTGAAAACCCAGGTTATGTGAGCGTAAGGAGTCAGGGTGTGTCCTCTCTGTGTTGTGTTTGTACCATTTTACATAATATTAAATATAATAGTTGAAGTGAATAAACTTTACCACGCCTGCCCCCCTCCCAAAGAAAAAAAAGCGTTCACACAAAATTAACAAACCAACAACAATCAATATTATAACTAAATAAATAGAAATAAAAACCTTTCTACGTTATGTTATGGGCTTTACTCATCTTGCTGTTACCTTAGCTGTCAGTATGTTGTTGTTGTTCTTGAGGCTGGCTAGAGAGGCAGCGTAGTCCACCACTTTACCCACACTCCACTTGGAACAGAAGAACATGGGTTGGCTGGAGGCCTTAGATTCTTTAGGAAGATAAACCTGGAAATAGGTCCTCTCTGTCTGGAAAGTCAAACAAGATATAATAATAAATAAGGCAATGATGGCATTCAGTAGTTTTAACATTCATCATCCATTTTGGGCTTTCAAAAGACTTAATACTCGTACCCTGAACATCTTACAAGTGCCAATGAAGGAGCTCAAATTGGAGTATCACCAACATAGCAAGTAGACAAAATGAAGAGTACTGGGGTCAAATCAGTGCCCGTTAATAGCATGAGAATAAGAAACAAGTAGACAAAAGAACCATCATCAAATTCTTGACTCAAATGCTCCTCAAAAAGGTTGCTTAGCCTATCTTGGAGATGGAGACAGAGATAGCTTTATACTTCCAGTTGCTCACATTCTAGTTAATATCTACATTATTATACCTGTGGCAGTCCTTTGTCTCCTGCAGCATGTAGTTTCAGCTTCATTAATGCCACCTTGGCTGCAGTTGCACTGTTCTTCGCCCCCCTGCGACCTTTCTTTACAGGTGTCCCTTTTGACGCTGGGTAGTGGCAAGAGGATAAAACAAGCACAGTCTAGATCAGTGGTTCTTAACCTGGGTTCGATCGAACCCCAGGGGTTCGGTGAGTCAGTCTCAGGGGTTCGGCGGAGGTCAAGACACACATCCGACTTCGAGTAAATATTGATTATTATGTTTTCGTTTTTGTGTGAAAATCATGTTTTGATGGTTTTGTTCTTTGAACACAGTGATGTTGATGCACGGTTCATTTTGTGCACCTGTAAAATATATACCTATGTCTTGAATTTGAAAAAATCATATTTTATTTTTCCAATTAAGAAGGGTTCGGTGAACGCACATATGAAACTGGTGGGGTTCAGTACCTCCAACAAGGTTAAGAACCACTGGTCTAGATGGAAGTAGTGACATGCATAGAACCACAGAATCTAGCTCAATAGCGCCACTGTGTGGACAATGGAGGAGTTGCAGGACAAGTTTTGATTAGTCACCCCTCCGTAGCCAGGTACTTGTACAATACATCACCATGCATTTATCCAGTCACCAATTACAATGTTGCCTGTAGATCTGGTCGAGATGACTTACCAACAATCTTTTGCACCAGCTCTTTAGTGGCAGCCATGCGAGGCTTTGGCATCTCCAGTTTGTCACACCTGTGATCATCTTGATGACGATGGCTGCAAGGCAAGAACAAAAGGAGTTTGAAGACAGAGGAGTTTTAGTTGACCTATTTCTCTGATACAATAGACAGACAGATACTGAGGACATTAAGACAACCCCCCCCCCCCCCGCTACCCCCCCCCCACCACACACA
>OMKL01105531.1:7560-22381 GCA_900302295.1 Parasudis fraserbrunneri | reverse complement strand
GTCCTCTTCCTCCTACCGCAATACTATCCTGCTATAATTTAGCCTCACTCTTGAAAACTATAAATTCCTTGAAATCCTCCCACTCTCTCTCCACCTCCTCCTCCTCCTCCTCCTCGGCCCTCTCCGCTCCTCTGTGTCCTCCCCACCCCTCCATCCATCTCTGTCCCCCTGATCAATAATCAATCTGCAGGGGCCGAGGCCAGGGGCCCCAGTTCCATCCGTCTCCATTGGCACCCAGAGAGACAGAGAGAGACAGAGAGAGAGAGAGAGAGAGAGAAAGGGATAGAGAGAGAGGGAGTAGGAGGGAGAGAAAGGGGGAGATAGAGGGGGAGAGATAGAGAGTTAGGAGATAGGGGTTCAATCTATCTCCATCCTTGGGTCAGGTCCACTCCACTGCTATAGGTCATCATTTGGAGAGGTGTTATTGCTGGTAAGAGAGAGAGAGAGGGAGAGAGAGAGGGGGGCTGAGAGGGAGAGAGAGAAAGAGAAAGAGAGAGAGAGGGAGAGACTGAGAGGGAGAGAGAGAGAGGGAGAGAAAGAGAGGGAAATATTTCCACCCACCTAACGAGAAGACTCACTCATAAACAGAGGACAGACAGAGTGAGAGTCAGAAGCACACAGGACCTCAGGGCAGCACCAGTTTAAACAGAGAGAGGGAGAGAGAGGGAGAGAGAGAGAGAGACAGAGTTTCATTGAGAGAAGAAGAGTGCTATTTTGCTGAAAGAGGAAAAAGTTTTTCACAGAGTAATACTCACACACACATACGAATAAAAACACTTGAGTGAACCACCCAGACAGAAAAGCAAGGAACACAGCATTGCCAAGCACAACTAACCTTCACTGAGAGAGAGGAAAAGTCTCATAAGGAAACACACACACACACTCTCTCTTGTTTCCACACAAACACACACACACACATACACACACACTGAGTGACTGCTACCCAGGGTGAGGAGCGGAGCGATTTGAACCAGGCAAGTGGAGCATCAGGGGGGAAGGAGCAAGCGGGTGGATGGATGCCTTTTGCAGACTCAGCGGTCTGGACCCTCTGTGGGTGAGTGGACCTCTGTGACATTGTGATGGTGGTGTTCATGTTTAAATGGTGTTTTTAGGCATATCTCATCTGTGTGCCTTTATCTATCGAAAGTAGATATTGTAGACATATGTCTAATTCGTTGAGATATTATATCTTGAGTGTATCAAGTCAGTTTTTATTCTTGTTTGTCTGTTACGTTAAGTGAAAATTCTAGCTCATTTGACACCTATTATCAGGTCAATATTCATGTTTATTTTTATTATTGATTTTCTTTTGTGAAAGTATGCATTTGACCCATTGACTCTCTGAATGATCATCATATACAGTATATCAATGAATTGATGATGGTCATTATCAGGGGTGTAACGATCTCAATACAGAATTGAAAATAAAATTTAAAAAGTACATTCAATACAGTGTATCAAAATGGTATGGCTACTGCTGGTATGGCTGAATGTTTAAGGCTCATTTTATTGTTTTATTGTTCCTGTAATATGAATAAATTAACTTAATATTTTAATCATCAAAAAATCAAAATATGACTTCAAAATCAAAATTCGTATTGAATCTGAAAATATGTATATCATATACCTAGTCATAATTAATTCAGGTATCTAATATCATTCTATTTTTATGGGTCAGCATTATTCGAAGAACATAATATCATTGTACATTGAATATTTTCATAGCCTTTCTACTGCATAGGCACTGCATTGTTCCGTTCTGTTTAGAGACAGTGTGATAATCTCCTTGGCCACCAATGTGTTCATAGCTTCAGACAAAGGTTCACGCTGACCCAATATATTACTATTACCAAGACCAAACTCTGTGCATGGTGCACTGAATGATGGATGTGAATGGGGGAGGCACACTCAGCTGACAGCAAACAAGAGGTACAGATAGGTTGTCTCTGCAGTGACCTTCTCAGTTTACAGCCTTTACCTAAATGTGAGTGCATTAGGAACCCAACCTAATGCACGACTGGATGTGACACACTTTACCTTTGATGTGCATCACAGCTGCATTTTTGCACTCTCTCTCTATAAGATATGATTCAGGGCTGTGTGATGATTATGATGATGATGATGATGGGCAATGGTTTATGCGTCATGTTTAGTGAGGTGTTGCTGTATGATAATCCTGAGCCTTGTATGTAGGCAAACCTCCACATTCTGGATCAGGGCTCGAAAATAGGGGGTATGGCATTGATCCAAATACAATGCCAAAGTCAATGAATGCACCTAGCCCTGCCATGCGCTCTCTCTCTCTCTCTCTCTCTCTCTCTCTCTCTCTCTGCAAACACTAAAAACGTGGACTAAAACTAAAGGCTGTTTTCTTTGGCATATAGGATATGAGCAAGTTACAATATGCTGTGCATTCTGTCATGCAGCCCTCATTGCATGCATCCCACTTCATCAAGTGCCTGATACAGTTAAGGACAAAATGTTCTCAACTACAACAAGAGATGACTTTTAATGGGAAACTCTTGGCCCTCCCTGTTAACTGGGAGCAGCATGCAGATGAATAATGGAGGATACAATGTCATTTATTTTGTAAAGCTGTGCTAGTGTCTCACGAAGGCATGCTGCTTACAGAAAATCAGTGTTGTCCCTTTTTTTGCTTTGACAACAAAGTTATTCAGTAGCAATCAAATACAGGTAGATTATCATAAGTCTTCCTCCATCATCACTGGGACCTTAATGGCCTCGGGGTACATAGGGGCGAGTTGGTGCGCCTTTAATAATGAGTTTGACATGTAGAAACCTCAGCTCAGTGGGAGAGGTGCGGCCCTACAAACACCGACCTTGCAGGCTGTATAGGGTGGATGTATTTGAAAGGGACTGTACAGGAACCATTTAAATGTCCCACACAAACTTCTCTTTAAATCAAACCATCCTGTAATTTGAGTGACAGGACAAAAGGCTGGGTGAAGCAGTTAGGACAATGACATAACATTGTCTACAATTATACTGTCCACCTTAGTCCAGCTGAGTCACCTTCTCTGACAACTAGGGACGTCCTGATTTCTTTCTTTTTTTCATTTTTCTTTTTCTTTTTTGAGCATGACCAAGGAATCAAGTAATTATTTTAAAATTGAAACAAAAAGCAATCATGTTAGTATCCAGCGGGTGATTTCATTTGTTTAACCCAAATCAATTTCCACCCCTGCTCCCATCCCTCTCTAATTACACCTTGCATCTGTCTATCAAACGCAGAGCCTGCCTAAAAGTCACTGAACAGCTTTGTAAAACAACAGAAGCCTCTACTCTCCCATTTCACATCGCTATGCCTGACGCGTAAAAATAGACACCCCGCTGTCATCCAAACTGTTGGTCTGTGATAGTTCACTGCAACCATTATTTCTTTTTTAGCCAGGGAAGAAATACTGAGAAAAAGGTTACCAGGAGAGAGCTTGGAGTTTGTTTGACATGTTGAATGGCTTATATAAGTCATCTGTGCAACCTGACGGCTGCTGACCACAGGAACCACAGGAGTCTGTGAAAGTAGCCTCCCACTCACTTTCTCTCAAGCCATTTATCATGTTAATACATAGTGGTACATCAGTGCCCACTGAGACCACTACTATACAGTATGTGCAAATCACTGCATTCATTACGTAACCCCTTACCAACTATGTTGTTAAAGTGTATATGGGAATACTACTTTTGCCACAATATACAGTGGTAACATCATCATAAATGTGTACCAGCACTGACTGTAATGAAAACATACAGCCCACTGGATACAGTAGCTCTTGATACTTTAACATGCAATATTTCAATCCAACATTTGCCTGATGAAGGCCCTGTTCAATTGGGACTGTAATCCAGCGTGCAGAATGTGGATACTCCTTTGCCTCAGCCTTACACTTTACATTTATCCTGCACCTGGCCTGAGACAAGTTGGACATGGCACACTGCTACTCTTCTAAGTACAGTCCCAACCATCCTGCAAATCCCCATGGCTCCCCAGGCACTGATCAGTAGCATACATACTGGTTCTGTGCAGAAATTGAATGAACAACTCATGCCAAGACCTGCCACCACTAAGCAGCAGCAGCTCCTCCCGAGGTGCCTCACCTGTTTGTGGTTCACGGGGGAGGACTGTGGGTGGATTGTTGTTGCAGAATGACCCCGGCAGCTGCCATCAATTGTGGTCACTCTCGCTGATCCCCTTTTGGGAGTCGAGCGACAGGCCGTGTCTGTGCCTTCATACACCAGCCTTTAAAACCACTTCCTCTGGTTGGCTCCGTCCGCAGGGCCGTCTAGCATGGCCAGACACCCTGCCCCTCGTTAGGCCCAGCGAGGTGATAAACAAGGGAACAACAGGCCACTTAGCTCCTCCTGGTTATTTTTGTATTTTTTTTCTCTCGATAGTCGACCTATATACCAGCGCTGTTAAGCAACATTTGGCGGTCACACCTCCACTGCATCAACTTTTTTTTTGTTTTTATTGTTTTAAGCTTCATTATTAGTGTAAGCTTTGACCTCACCGCATAGTGTGTTGACAGCTTAGTACGATCTTCAGTAGGGGAATGTTTGGAAACCTGGTGGAGACGTGGTCAGAAAACTCCAACACTGACTCAGCTCTTTAAAAAAGACGGCCTCGTCCAATGCACTCTCGTACACATACAATGTGCATGTGCACGTGTGCACGCACACACACACACGCACACACACACACACACACACACACTCACACATTCTGTTGGCTTGCTGCGGTTTCACTCTCCATTGCCTAGATACACAGAGTGAGATGTAGGTCCTGCCCCAGGACTCAGCTCTGGCCTGCTCTGTCTGTCATACAATGATTTAATGTCAGTTTCTAATTGCAAGGTACGGTAGAGTGTGTATCACTGGACGTTTGACCATGCACTTCCTCTAATTTATGACTTTTCTCTCTCTCCCTCCTAGGATTGGAACCGTACATGGTACACGGCCAACCCAGACCTGACCCAGTGTTTCCAGAACACGATATTGGTGTGGGTCCCCTGCGTCTACCTCTGGCTGCTGGCCCCTTTCTATGGCCTCCACCTCTACTGCCATGATCGCGGACGCATTCGCGTCTCCTGCCTCTGCACCGCCAAGATGGTGAGATATCAAACTCAAAGAAATCATCAGCCTTTCAGACAGGACAGATTATTGTCCAAAACAGACAAATGATACTCCAGAGCAGTGTTCATTCAGGCCTTATACTTGAAACCTCCATCATTCAACCAAGAGGGTATTCTCTTGGTCCAACTCCGAAAGCAAGTCACACAGTGGGCATGTCCATCCAAACCAAATCCACTACAATAGCAGCCAGCTCCAACTGTACTGTATAGTAGACAGCTCCAAAGCTATTAACATTATACAAGACCATGCCAGCGCTCAGTGTGCAGTGACCATACTGGCCATAAAAGAATACGAGGGTGTGAAAAGCAAAGTACACATGGCAGAGATCTAGGGCAGTGACAATTTCACATCTTGGCGAGTAACAGGAAAATTACATGGAAAATGTGTAAACGTTCTGGGTGAGTCTAGAAAGCATGTAGGTGTTTATAGGACGAACCTAGGGTATGTCTATTTGCCTTGGTCATCACTTTTTCTTTATGATGTCTTAGGGTTTAGGGTTACGTGGCTCCACTATGCATTACATAGCGCAGTACAATCAAGTATAAATGAAAAAGAGTGTTTGTTTTTTCCAGCACCACACTCATATAGACTCTCAAGTAAATTGCACAAAAAAAGATTCAGAGCAGACAAAATAACCAACGACTGCAACTTTTGATTTTGATCACCACAATTAAACTCTTGCAATGAAGAACCTTATAACTCTGTTTTGAAAATGTTTCGGACAGCCCATATATTTGCAGTTGTAACATCAATACATCACTTGGAGTGTGAATGTGATAGATCACAAGATATAGTCTTTGACTATGAATTAACACAACACGCTAACTCGCCATCTGTAGATAATACAGTTTGAAAACATTGTTCCTCTGAAAACTTCAAACCGAGTTATAAGGTTCTTCATCTGAGGTACTCAATCGTAACCGACGGATCACTTCCCTCTACAATTACTGTCCTTTATTCAATCCTATATCAAAATATCCTATATCAAAACACCTTTATCCCTGTGTGGCTAGGTGTTGGGCTTCCTGCTGGCCTCCTTTGGCTTTGTGGAGTTCTTCTACATCCTGTTGGAGAGGAGCCAGGAGATCCAGCAACACATGGTGTTTCTACTCAGCCCCATCATACGCAGCTTGACTGTGGTAAACAGCTCTCTTCTCCTCCTCTTGGATTCACTTTGACTTCTCTGTTTGACATTATTTTTGTTAGCTAAATCTCTTCTGGTGATTCGGATTAGCAGACAAAGCCAATTCCCATTTCTTGCTTCACTCTGCTTTTAACAGTTTAATCTTTACACATGTCACTGGTCTTGTCTCTCTAAGAACCTTTTGAATCCCAACCATTTGGGCCCCCCCCTACCTGGATCGTGTGGGTGATATGACACGACACACAGGAGATTACAGGACGTTAGCTAGAGAGGAAAGGGGCTAATATACAATCAAAGTAATGTCCTCTGTGACCTGTGTTGATGAAAATGACCATGTTTCCTCACAATATCGTTCCCATTCATTTTCAGCAGATTTTAAATTATGTCTAAATGATGAGTGGGAGTAACCTGAGGAGGGGAACCATTCACAGCATGGGTGGTATGCCAAACCTAAGGATAAAACACTGTTTATTCTGTGTAGGAGTGATGTAAGATTTACAACAGAGAGCAGAGGTGCAGAGGCCAGACGGGAGGGGCGGATGTAGGCCAGTATGCCGACTATAGTCAATCCATGGACCCCATAACCCGTACCCACAAGCACCTCTCCCCACGGCTCACTACAGGTCCTGCACAGACTGACTCTCTCCAAATCAGACAGCCAAGACCACCTGTGGTCGTTTCAGACTCCTGAGTCAATATCTGCAAGTGTTTAGGGTGAAAACACACAGAGACGTCTCTTGTAGAACAGCATGCATTTTAAAAAGGTCATCTATACTAAGGACATCACTTAACGCACCATGAAGCCAGACCAGCGAAATCTAATAAATCATAGTGAAAATAAGTAGCAAAACTTACATTTACTTACCAGTGCTATCTAAATAAAAGGATGTCATTTCCTGGATTGGTGGACTGAAACCATTGCCACATCATGTAGGCTTGGAACACAGTGTACTCACTGTTCCAACCAACTTGTTTTGCTGCCCTTCAACCCCATTCAATTCATGGGAACTGTTTTGCCCTACGTCGGTAAGCCCACGTATGATTCGTGGTCACTATCCATGAAAAAGTCCACATATGACATTAACTATAATCAGTGATACCATGACGTAAAGCTCTGTTTCCCTCCCCAGCACTGCAGACTTCCCATGTAATTACTAGGTAGGGCATTGAGTAGGGTTTACTAAGAGACTTAGTTCCACCCACCGACTTCTACATACAGATGGCCAGACTTGGGTGGTTTACAGCAATATGGCATGTCAGAGTGGCCAGAAATAGGATGAATTTACCCCCAGATGCAAGTTTTCCACTTTTAGTCATGGCAGGACTGGTGACGATGAAGCTGATTCCTCATCAGCTCTCAAGGGCAACTTCATATAGCATTCAGGCGAATGATGAATGTACCAGCAGTCAGGGTTAGATAGAACTTGTGATGAACACACTCAAATTGGACTAGTGACTACTTATCATAGGCTGATGCTGATGTCTCAGCTGACGCGGAGAGGTATAGCCCACTGGTGTGTCGTGAACTGGACGCAGGTGTCCCTTGAGATGTTGCTCAATTGTCAAACAAAGAAAAATCCATTTAATGAACCTTTTACTCCCAGCACCTCACTGTATTACAATCAATGCTTAGGTATGCCTTGAAATTTAGTGAGCCTGAATGTGCCTCTGAAAGACTAATTCAACCTGGGCACACGAGGGCAGCCTACTATAGCCCCACCGCATGAAGTTAAGAAATGGGCATACGTCTCTCTATAGAGCACATCATGTTGTTGTTGATGTCAAGAGCTTATATAATTATGAGGCCACTAGTTTATAACAGGATAGTACTGCGGTTATGATGGGTCATCCCAGTGTAACCAACATGGTATCCATTATGCAACCTAAATCACCTCTCCTCACTTTGGTGATGAGCTGGCACGGCAGAGTGACGTCTCACTCTGCCAACCACTCAGACGGGGCCCAATTATGGTTCCAACACCACAGGCAGATGTACGGCTCCTCTCTAGACAGTCAGAGGTGCCCAAACTCTAAATCAGTCCTATTTTTAAGGAAAATATTACAGTTCAAAGTTTTCTCTGACTGGAGTATATAACTCGAGTGTACTGTACATCTGTCAGTTTTATTGGGGAAACACAGAGGGATCACATCTGCACCTGTGGCCAGGGAAATCCCAGAAACCTAATCCATTTCATTCTCAAAACACAACAGCAGCTACGTTAGATCAGCCCGCATCGGATTCTATTTTAGTTCTCCATCTTGTGGAGGCTATTGGGAGTGACAATGACGGCAGACTGAATATTTTCTGCAGTCCTCTGAATCCAAGAGCAATGACTAACAATAATCTTAATTTCTTGAGAAAAAAAGAAACAGAAAATCCAAGCAATCTCTGTATGAGTTCATAAACTCAGTCTCCTATTTACTATCAATGGAGCTTTACCAGGCTGTTCATCAGTATGGCATTGTAGATTAGAGTTACATTCCTATGCCAAAAGAATAACATAGTATATGGAATAATTTAATTGAGATGTACCCCTTCAACTCTACCTCTTTAGATCCTGGCCCTATGCATCATCCAGTTGGAGAGGATACGAGGTTGTCGTTCCTCCATATTCCTCTTCCTCTTCTGGGTCCTGTCCGTCGTCTGTTCCCTGGTGCCCCTCAGAGCTAAGATCCAGCTCGCCATGGACGAGGTATGATTGTTGGCCTGCTGGATATGACACCATACCATACAGTTACAAACCCTACTAGGGTATACCAGTACCAACCATACCATACCATACCATACCATACCAGTAACTATCATACCACACAATACTTTAATATGCCATGCTACACCATACTATGATATGCCATGTCATGACATACTATGCCATTTGACATACAATTCAATCTTACATCATCCATACCTTTTCTTGATAAATTCATTGAAGGTATTTTGCCTCTTATCACCACGTCATAATACTGTAATTTCTAAACGGTCAAACCAATGGGTTTAATGAAAACATGAGTCTGTATATCCAGGTTTGCATTCAGTGACCCCGTAGTCAGACATGTAGTCCAGGGATATGTAGGATCTCGGATATTTCATCCAGTCTAGTCTAGTCTACCCATAGTCTAGACACAAGACTCCAATAACACAGCTTGACATCTATCCTGTGTCTGCCACGGGTTTCTATTTCATCCCCCAAAGTTAACCAAGGTAACCCAAAGTTAACCATGTGTCAAGGGGATGACAGTGCCAATTCTGGTCAAGCCTGTGTGTGCTTAAAGTTCCCTTTCTTCCTGAGTCTCTCCATCAGACACTGCAATCATTGTTGTATTGGGTAAGATTCTATTTAAACACACATCGCCGTGGGGCAGTCGCATTTGCATTTCTATAAACACACACACATCCATATTTCTGTTTTATCGTACGCAGTGTGACATTCCCACACTGCTTGGGGGCAGAATAATGATGGCCCTGGGATAGGCGCTGGTGAGACATGGCAGTCCAGGGTCAGACCAGAGAAGTGTCAGTGCTGCCTTTATGGGCCAGAACTGCCTGTAAACACAGCCAGATGGAGATCTGTGCATCCGCACACAGGCATATAAGACCATGCCGAATTCAGACACAGATGTACAACATCATACAGTAGCACACGTGCACACATGATATATTTGTGACACGTGATGGTATATGGTGGTTTGGACAAAAATGTAAAAAGAGAAGAAGAGAGAGGAGGAACACACACTAGTGTTGGAGAGGTGCTGACCGTTATAAAACACAGTGGCGTGAAGGAAGGTAGTCGCACACTTGTAGCCTCTATGCAAGAATAATTTATTAAAATATACCAACGTTTCGACATGTCAGTCTTCCTCAGGGTATGGACCCTGGAGGAATCCTAGATCCTATATCCCTGGTCAAAACCCTGAGGAAGGCTGCCATGTCGACACGTTGGTATATTTCATAAATGATTCTTGCATCGAGGCTACGAGTGTGTGACTACCTTCCTTCATGATATGGTGGTTTGGACCCACTCAGAAAGCTACATGGCTCTTTTAATTGGGGTAACAGAGCAAAGGTAGCGATGCAGTTCAGCCCAGTTAGCCTCTATGTGTGTAGGGTTTCAGTTGAAACTGAGATATTAATTAATAACAACACAAACTTTTCTAAATAAGCGTCTATAATAAAGTGACTAATTCTCATCACAACGCCAAAGACCTGAGGTGACCGAGTTCATGTTTGCAGTCAGACCCTCTGCAATTCCTTGCAGCATGACCTACATTTCTGTCGCCCACTCTCCCACCATCCTGACCCTGCTTTCTCGGTGCGGCCGGATCCAGTTGGCCCTCCATATCTCCCTTCTGGGCACAGCAACTCCCCGCAGGGAAAACCTTTTACTGTTTGCCACGGCCCCAACTTTCACACATACACATACTGCTGCACTATAGAGCAGTCGTGGTGACTGAGAGGCAGTAAACAAAGCCATTGCCAGCACTGGCACACACAAACACCCCACTCCCTCTGTATGTCAAGAATAACATGCCAGTCCCACATTTCACAAATGTCGCTGAGCGGTTAATATCTGTTTGGGTTTTTGGCTGCTCTCTCCATCGAAAGCGAGGGTGCAGGCTTGCAAACCGCAATCTCTCTATTTACAGATATGGCCTCTTAGCGTGACTGAGAGATTTAACTATCGTTTCATTTAAAGTGCCCCATTAAAGACTTTGGGTTTTCACCCTGATTTGGCTTGACGGCTCAAAATAAGCTTTATTGTGTCTGTGATCCTGGCGTATAACCCCATATCCTGTGCAATATAATGTGAAACCATGGGAAATCCAATACAGTGCATTTAAAGTTAGTAACTACAGCTCCGACTCTTGTGAAACAACGTAAAGCCACAATGAAGATAAATTACATTGTGTAGGCCCTACCACAGGAAGTTATGTGATTTGTTAGGCAATGTTTAAAAAGATGAAACAACAAAAACACATTTTCATCTTGATTAAGACCTTGATTCTCTTGATGTAAGAACAATGTTATTTTTCTGTGGCACCGGCTTGGCCACAATGCCAATTAATTCTGTCCTGGGTTTAAAAGCGAGACTACAGTATGTTACAAAACCTGTCTGAGATAGCTACAAACAAACTAATAAAGTGAGATGGGGTATTCTGGTGGCATACCATGTAGTCACGATATTGTGGGTTCAAATCACACTCATCCCTCTTGTGTTAGTCTCTTGTGTACAGGCCTAATGTCTAATAAAAGAGCAAAAATAAATAATAAATCAATCAATCAATCAGCCTTTAAAACTAAATAAAATGAGGGAGAGGGTAACATTAGGGGTGTTTGCAGCACTGTACCAGTCTCTTAATGTGTTTTTGTGTGTGTGTGTGTCATAGGGCATCTCCTCTGATATCGTCCGGTACTTGGCCTTCTTCTCGTACTTCACACTCCAACTGGCCCAGCTCTTCCTGTGCTGTTTTGCTGACCAACCCCCGGAGGGGAAAACCGTCTTTGAGAAGGTAGGGCAGAAGAGAATGTTGACCACTTCCGTCAAAATGTGCTCTCCCTCCAACAGCCAGACGAGAGCATGCCTAAAAAGCTGTTGTGTGGTTTTGAAACTTTTGGAGGAAGTTGCGTGATTCACTTCCTCCATTCCCACCTCTCTCTCTCTCTCTCTCTCTCTCTCTCTCCCACTCCTTTGCAATGTATTTTGTTTCCTATGAGGAGAGTGCAAATGAATGTGTGTTTGTCGTCTTCCTCTTCCATTCCATCCACACGACTCACTCACACCACTGTTGGATAACATCATGGCCCATGCCTGGAGAGAAGGTGACCGCAACACCAACGCTGTTACTTAATGCGGATCGCTAGATCTAAGTACCAAGCCTCAAAATAACAAAGGCTGATGTGATGGACGACAGATGAACGAAAACGAAGCTCTTAATAAATCATCGTTCGTGTGACATAATATTTTTTTTTTCTGGTGGAAAAACAGGCAAACAAAACTGGAAAAGTCCCTAACACAAAGTAGCCCGGTGGTGATGAGGTTGAGAAGCCACAGCCTGGTGGTGGTGACACACCCGTTGGTCCCTCCTCGCTGTGTCCTCCTCCTCTCCCCACACTTTGGTCAGAGTTACTCAGAGGAGGAGAGGAAGTGGGGGATGAAAAGGAAGGGAGAGGGTAATCGAGAGAGTGAGCACACGTGCGGGTGAGGGGGTGGCAGGGTGGAGAGGTGGAGTAAAGTTTGCGTGAGAGAGCACAAACTACCACTCTGTGTGTGTGTGTGTACAGTATGTGTGTGCATTCAGTGCGGTAGAGTCAATGACGACACATTTCCACTCTGTGTACTAGACGTCCTCCTCACCCTGCACTAAAACTGACCTCTGTTTACGTTCTGTTGGAGGACATGGTCTCTAAGTCTCCACAATGGACCACTTAACTGTATCATGCTGTTTACACACATTTGCCTTTGGTAAACACCTCCCCGCAAGTACGCCATTCAACCATCAATGATGGCCTCTGTGGAACCCTGTGTTTCTCCAAAACCTTGAAAGTAGGGAGAGATTTACTTGGTAATGAAGCGATGGTGACCGTGGTCTATAATCTGTTTCAGAATCCCTGTCCAGTGAAAGATGCCTCCTTCCTCTCAAAGATTCTCTTTTGGTGGTTCACTGGGTAAGATGGTTCTTGGAAACCCCTCAATTATGAAGCTGACTCACTGAATTTACAGTATTTGACGTTTGTTTACAATGTGTGCATGTCTTGTTGACTACAACGTTTGTGTGTGAATCATCTTTTCCCTCCATCAGACTTGTTGTTAAAGGATATCGTAGCCCTCTTGAAGCGGAGGACCTGTGGACCCTGAGAGAGGAGGATACCTCGGACAAGATCATCTCCGACCTTGAAGAGGAGTGGACAGCTGAATGTGTCAAAATTCAAAAGTGAGAAACGCTTCCAGATTGTTATCCATCAGTCTGAAATTAGTCAATTATTTATTTTAAGCAAATCAAACAAAAAAACAAGACTAGGCAAGCCTAGGTAAGGTGGACCTGGCAATGACATGAACACATGTGTGTTTCAACAATGGTTTCAGTCAGTTAGGGACATTCACTATTATAGGCCAGCCCTCTGGGTCCAGCAAAAACTATTGAAGTATTCTTGATTTACTTTGTTGTTCGGAATGAAGGAAACCAAAGGCACCAGCTCTAAAAACTCCACGAGCTTGGCAAATTGAATCCACCGCAGCTTAAATGTATAAGACCAATTAGCAATTTACTGTAACTTGGAGAGATTTTACAGGAGAGGCTAATATATCATCACTAATGGTCAGAATTGGAGGTACAACATATGTGGTGCAAACGTTAAGTGCAACATCTCACCTGTGAAAAACAGGTGCAAGTGCTCCTTGGTCACACCCCCAGTTCTGACTGGCTGAGACATTATTGTTCTTCTGCATCTTCCTCTTAGCTCATAATGCTTTCTGTTTTGACACAGACTTGTAATCCATTACACTCTTCTGACTATTATCAAAGCTTAAAGGCTAAAGAATCAATCCCATTTTATTGCACTGTGGTCAAACTTCAGTGGAGTGCCTGTGTGGATAATTGTCTCCAGGGTAGTCGGAGTTAGCTATGACCGTGGTAATCGAAATTCTGGCTGTCTCATCACCAAAGATTTTTGGACCAAAAATAAGTCCCCTGAGGACATACAGTACCATAACATCAAGACAAAGGCCCTGCGTCATTTTCAAAGCTTGTTAACATACCCTTGCTTTGAAGATCTGTCATTAAGCACAATAGCCTCGCATTAAGTCTCCCACCTCCCATGTTATGGAATAATGCCTTTTACGGCTGCTGGCACATTCTTCTGTCCATCAGTGATGCTGTTAACAATAACGGCTTGTGTTGGCTTTTTTTTCCTTCCTATTGTCTGTTTTACATTAAAGACTCATACTTCAAGATATTGGGCCATCGCTGATGCAGATTCCTTTTTCTTTCTCTGTGTTTTCTCCCTTCTGGCAGGCAGGAGAAGGCCTTGGCATCTGGAGTGGCACTGGGTAGCAGACTGCCAGACCAGGCACAGATCCTCAGGAAACTTAAGAAGGAGCAGAGCTCTGGGTTCTTCCTCCTCCGAACGCTGGCGCGCAATTTCGGTCCTTACTTCCTGACAGGCACCCTGTGCATCATATTCCACGATGCCTTCATGTTCGCCATCCCACAGGTGCTGAGGTAAGAGGGTCTGAAAATCTTGGAAGAGGGAGATTAAAACTGAGCATTCAGATTTCCCCAGTATGATCAGTTGAAAATAAAACTTGGCTTACCAGCTTTCCGCAACCCAAAATGTCACATTTCCCCTAAAATCCCTTTAATCCCTTTCAAATTACCCTGACACCCAAACTACCCAAAAAATTGAGACATGTCCAAACACACCCCTTAGCTCTTCAGATATCGTCTCCATTCTCGTTTCTCAATGATCCCTGACATCAACACCCAAGCAAAAACAGAAGCTGGCAACAAAGAAAATAGGTCATGGTTGAC
>OMKL01105512.1:9327-25331 GCA_900302295.1 Parasudis fraserbrunneri | reverse complement strand
CTGATAAAATTTGCTGTGAACATCCCTTACAAAAAAGTATCATGGTTTTTCCATATTTTTTTGGAAACAAATAATGGAAATACCATGATATTACCATTGGTATCATGGTTTACATTGGATATACCATGGTATTATTTAGTATGTAAACATAACTTTTACCATGGCAGTATCATGGTTAATTATTTATACAATGGCCGATACCATGGTGAACATTGGTGAACATTGTATATAGCTACTGCACTTTACTGTAACATTTGCACTCTGGATGGATGCCAAACTTCTTTTCGTTGTACTGTACTTGTGCTGTATAATGACAATAAATTTGAATCTAATCTAATCTAAAAAAAAAAAATTACCATCAAACTACCGTGATACTTTTTCATAAGGGATTCATGACCTCTAGAGGAAGAACCGTATTGATTTTGGTGACCCCATGACCTTTCCTCTAGCTCCATCATCAGGCCAAAAATTCTGTATTCAAATGAGCATATCTCCTGAGTTCCTGTCTCCTAAGTGGTTGGGACTTTCACACAGTTAACACGGAAATTGCCAGACAAGTCTCGAACAAACTTGTTTTGCGCTAGTGTCAATGTTCAGAACACTTCTACTTGTAAGAGACAGTCCAATATTTATCTCGATTTCCATGATAAAGAAAACTAGCCACATTCAGTCAAAACCTCTATATTGTGCTGTATTGTATTGTAGGAAATGAGAATGAGTTGATTTGTCTCCTATTTTAAACATCTCTGGTATCTCCTGACCTGTTAAGACATACAATCCCAAAAATTATACCAAGATATGCTGCTCCTCATGGACAAAACATATTTAAATGTATAATTTAGATAGTTGAATAGGTTGAAATAAATACAAAAATAAAAATTTGTTTTTAAAAATTATCCAAACTATCCCTTTAAGATACCAACGTGAAAGAATGAGAGGCATGTAATGATCAAGGGTTCCTAATGCCTTACTTTCTGCCTGGTGGCCCTGGACACCCGCTTGGCTAAACTGCTTGGCGGTCTTGTGATGCCCATGGTCTTGCCTATTGTAAAAAGACCAATTTAATTTTACTTTGCTCTTGATCCTGAGAGGAATGTGGGGGCCAGAGATGAAAGGCTTAATCTACTACCATTGTGATATGCAGGCAGACAGCATGAAAGTCTGTACTCATAAAAAACAGTATTTGAATCTCTATGTAGTATAACTTGAAAAAAGTAGCCATTTAGCCTTGAAACATTTTCAGGAAAAAGGTTTGTGGCAAACTTACAGCTAATTTGTGACATATATGTAGCAAATTGAATAGTTTGTCCAAAAAAAGAAGGAGAAAAAGCAGAGAAATTTGCCAGTGGCAAATTAACAGCAAAGGTTCACCAGAGGTTTGCCACAAAACTAATTAGCAGAAAATGGCATGTGAATCTTTGCACAACATATAGACCCCCCACGAAGAAATAAATTCCTAGTTTCAAACAGTGCCACATACTGTCTCATGACTGGGTAAAACATTTGTGAGGCATCAGGGCTTGCCTCTAATTGGCCAAGTTATTCCACGCGGGCAGCGCATCGCCTGTTGCTCCTTCAGCCTCCAGGCCTCCACCCCTCACAATGCTACTGCTCCCTGAGATGAGCTGTGTGTTGCCATGGGGACCACAGCCACACAAGTCCAAATAAGGCATCAGGTAACATCTGCATCCTCGCAGCCCTCCATGCTCAATGTTATCACATTGCCACTGTCACATTAGTTAACAAATAGCACATGCTACAGTGAACCAGTGGCTGATGATAGTGCCAAATAGAATCTAATCCTGAACGACCCAATTAGAGATGTGCTGTAATACATTGTGTAGAATTGAGTACAGTATCTTTATCCTCAAAGCAAACAATATTTAATCATGTGAAAAGCATTTATATTTCAGTACAGACAAACCTCACATCCTTACCTTTTTACTTCTTGTACATAATCAGTATTTCTGTCAAAGAGGTGGGTCACAGAGTCTTTGATGGCTACATGTTTGGAACATGAGGCAATCCCAAAGACAGTGACACTGGGTACAGTGGAGCACAGCTGAGCCACAGCTTGACCCTGAAAACAACAATTACAGTGAGTTAAGAAGGATCAACAGACAACAGAGCAGCCAATTCTCCATGTAGCACTATCACATGAAGACCATCCAGACACCCACCCACCACAACAGCTATATTTGAATCCGCCAGGAATTAAATTTGTAGACATGAGATTCAGATATTGCAAAGGTTCAACATGGTTTCAAGGACATCTAAGGACAAAAAGAGCAACGTCTCTGCCACTAAGCCTGGCTTTATGGCAGAAAGAAAGGAATCTTGTTGTCTGGCCATTTTATATGATATGCCTGCAAGCCACTATTTTCAAGCCACTAACAGCAAATTAATAACTATGTCTGAGGCTGCCAAATATCAAGATCATTAGCCTACAGTCACAGCCATGGCCTCTGAGGCCATTGGCCAAGGACTGATAATTGGCTAGTTTGTCACACACACACACACACACACACACACACACACACACACACACACAGCAATAAGATACAGTTAGCTCTATGCAATTATTTTCCAATACCTCATATTGTGCTCATTGGTTAGAAATCTGTGCAAAATGATGTTGCCAAAATACAATATATAATATTTTGTTTGTTAGAAACCACAGAGAATACTCAGGAGTATTTGAAATCACTTGTTCTCTGTAAGAAAGACTTAATGAGAATGTTGTATCCATTTCACGTCTAGAAGATGAACATGGATGCTTTTTAACATTTCAACATTTTGATTTATATAAAAGTTTGTTATTTGTATATTTATTTATTTTTGTATTTTGTACATGCTGAGCATTTTGGTTTGCTATGGGGAATTAACTTTATGCATGAATTTTCATTGAAGGAAATCATGAGGGTATAATTTGCTATGCACTTTTACTGTTGGCAGCAGTTCTGAGTGAATTCTAATGATGCAAAATTTCTAGATAACTTCAGTATGAAACTTGAATTTTGGAGAAAATCCATTATAGCAAAAATGTTGATTAACTTATGAATAATTAATTTTCCTGCTTTAATTTCATTCTAACTTTAATTATTTAAGATTGGCGTCCAGATGGTTTCACTGGAGAGAAATGTCCAAAATAGAAAGAAATAATTTCATATATAGGCTAATTTTAGCATACACAATGAAACACATATCAGAGAGGTACTGGCCAAATCCTATCACACAATTTCTCTATTGTAGCTATGAAGCAACCGGTTACAATTAGGGTTATTTGAAATAATTATGCCTGTTTTCAGTGGAGATTGTTTTTGCGACTATGCATTAATGCATTTGTTTATGGTTACACCTTATACTTCAGTCCAAATGTTATGACCCTCCCAGATACTGTGAAATCAGCTACTTCAATTCTGATTTCTCTCTCCATATACTGACTACTATTCACTTTATATTAACATGTGGACCCCAGGAAGAATAGTTGTCTCCTGGGTGATGACTAATGGGGATCCGAATAAACTAAATGAAAAATAAAATAAACTAAATGAAATCCACATCTTCAGTCAACATCCAAACTCCATAAAACATAAAACATCAAACTCTCACTCAAGAGGCTCAAAAGACACACCACTTGTTAACAGGCCTGATAGCATTTTGAGCACACACATTTTCTCTCTCTCCATTTGAACTTACCACACCACCTCCTGCTGAGTGGACCAATACTGACATCCCCTCTCTGAGATTGGCAACCTCAAAAAGCATCATGTAGGCAGCCACAAAGTTCATTGAGAAGGCTGCAGCCTCTGGAAAAGTCATTTCATCTGGCATCTTGTAAACAAAATCCACTGGGGTGCAAACCACTTCTGCCCAGGCATTGTAATTCACAAAAACCATAACCCGGTCCCCTATCTGAAAGAAAAAGGTTAGGAATGACAAATAGTGACACAAAATGACAAACAAAATGAGTACCAGAATGGTAGATGATGAAACAATTTTGTGGAATTTGGGGGAAGATTTTACAGACTATTATCGATCAATATAAACTATGCACAGAATGTCTTCTTCTGTTAGTAACCAATGTTGAAAGTTCATAAATTGACCACTGTGATTGTACAATATCATTACAGTACAGAACTGCAACAGATAACTTCACTAACCTCAAATCCCTTTGTGTTTTCCCCCAGTGCCTCCACTATTCCACAACATTCAAATCCAGGAACAAGAGGGGTTTTTGGAGGACTGTCAATATTCCCCTGCCGTACCATCAGGTCCAAGAAGTTCAAGCCACTGCAACAGTAATAACTTACTTAATTTGTGTGAAAATTGTAATGACTTACATTTCAAATTAGTTCATACAGCAGACACAGCTATATCATTGACTGATAAAGAATATATCGATAATGAAAATGAAATGTTAATTTGGTGTGATACAAGCTGTTCATAGTTTTGCAATTGCCCCATACAATCTATTATATGTTCAGCTGTCAGGGAGTAGGCTACCTAGCTACATCTAAATTCTTGCTTGAATTCCAACAAGAACACAAGGACTGCATTCCCAAGGCCAAATCTACAAAAACTAGGTTAGGAGAGAGAATGCCAGTTTGCTGAATGTACAGCTGAACATTCTTATTTATACTCCTGAGTTCGTCAACATCTACCATACAGTAAGTTATCTGTTTCTTGATGGTGAGGCAAGTTCATGCTAGATAGCACATGAGTAATGTATTAACTGTTTTTTTCTGCTGTTGTAGTCTACACTGTTCTAGCCTACAATATTCTCGTTGGTTTCATTTTATGAGCATGCTGCATAGGACCTGTTGATTCATGACTGCGATGAAATAGCCTACCTATTCCGCATAGATAAAGCAAAAGTTAGCAACAAAACAAGAGTGGGGATCTCACAATGCAGTCGGAATAACCCAACTGGAAGATTAGAACCAATGACAGAAACCCTGATTAAACACATTAATCATGTTGCCTATGTGGAATACTGACACCTACAAAATATTTACCATGCTTTGACGCGAATTTTCACTTCTCCCTCCTGTGGCTCAGGCATCGTCTTCTTCGTAACCCGGAGTTTGTTGAGACCTCCAAACCCGGCTAGTATTACCGCTCGCATTTCTCTACCATCTAATGAAGCTACCACGTTTTCGGGTTCCTTTCCTGCATTTTTCTCTATCATATGCACAGTTTCCTCTGTTATCTCGGATCCTTCTTTTGCCATGTCGGTAGGCTCCACTTGCTTCTCCTCACCGCCGTTATAAGCTTCAGAATAAACTGGTGCGCAATATGAACCGTGGAGTATGCTCTCTAGCCGATGGCTCGGCTGGCGCACGGTCTGTCTGCACCATTGCACTCGAAAAGACAGGATAGAGTGCGTCGCTGAATTGCTTACAAAAATGTATCATGGGAGTTTGATGGTAATTTCAGTTTTACCATGGCACCGGCCGTTGTATAAATAATTTACCATGGTACTGTCATGGTAAAAGTATCCACATGGTACAATTTTTGCACCTAAATAATACCATGGTATAATCCAATTTAAACCATAATACAAATGGTAATATCTGGTATTTCCATCATTTTGGTCACCAAAATGATGGAAATACCATACTTTTTCGTAAGGGATGGGCTACCCATAGTCATAGACTCAGTCAACAACTGGATTTCAACCTAATTGGGTGATTTGTAGTCATAGAAAATTACCTCCTTGTTGGCAACTCCAAGAGCCCCTTTAAACAGTAAAAGTTCAACCAATCACAGTTATGCTTACGAAAAGGACGATTTGTTGAGAGCTTTAAGAGTGCACCATCTACTGGCGAGGTTTGTAGAGAACAGACAAGTGTTTCCCATTAGGTAGCCAGCCTCAGAAGCTCACCGGTATGGAGTTTTGCTAATTTACATTCACAAGCACTGCATTATTTGTGTCACTGGGCTGTTAGCAGGCTAATTGTCACTTTGTGGACTATGAGCATTCTAGAGTGAACATCATCCAATGACAAGCAGAAAATCGAATCTAAATGTAGTCATTAAACTATAAACTAAAACATCTTATATCTTCATTATTATCAGCATCATCTGCACACATTTATTTAAATGTTAACAGTCATGAGCAAGTCAACCAATCAAATAAGTACCATTCATTACCTATGTGTGCTGCAAATACCAGGCACACATGTACAAGTAACCAAGTAACTCAGTGGGCCAGTTCCCAGAGGGGTCCTTGAAGAAGTTCCAGGGGGTCCCCAGCAAAATGAGGAAAATTAAGACCTGCGGCTTGTTAAAGAACAGTTAGAACCTCCAAGAAAAACTAAAGCCATTAGGCTACTAGTGCTATACTATGGCAGCTACTGCATGTTGAACATTCAATAGACGGGTTTCTCTGCAATGCTGTGAGATATTTGTTCACAACCAGGAGGCAGAAAGCGTGGGTTGTCATTACACAAACAGGTAAAAAGATGTATAGTGCAGTAAATTGCACAAATCCATTCCCAGGGGTCTAGAGCAAAGGATGGATCCAGTACTTGCTCTTCATCATTACTGGGAACTAATTATTAAGGCAAACAGCGCAGTCTGATTAACTTTTATTTGGGATTTAGAAACACATGATACATCAGATATGCACCTCAGCAGTCAGAACCCTTACAAACAACAAAACATCCCAACTGAAATATGCTACTTCTGTATGGGGACAAAACCTCTAGCCTTCCCCTCGAGTAGGTGTGGAACCATTGCTGCATCCCCCAGCAATGTGAAGATGAAAAGCTCTCGATACACTAATAATATGTAGTTGCTTACAGGAAGAAGCAATGCTTTCTTTCTGCTTCCACTACATACAATTCCTTCATTGTCATCAGAGTATGGGCTGTTTATTTATTTATTCATTTTAAATACTGGTAATTGATACACTTGAGTCTTAAATGTATTACATAATTTACATTGTAATATGTGGACCTGCCACCAGAACTAACCATCAGACCACATCTAACAATGGCAAATTCACAGCTAGGGGTTTCATGAAACTCACTCAATACTAAATATTATGATATTGAAATGTTTACATCCATTCTGGGTGAGATGTTGGATGGGAAAGGAGTGGTTCAACAATCCACAGGAGGGCTTATTCTAGTCTCTGGGAATGTCTGTGAATATTCGCAGTCCATGCATCCCTTGAATTTCATCCTTGAGTGCCTGTGAATGAACAAAACAGATATTTAATGAAATGCTTAATAAAACACTTAAACAATACTTAAAACTTTTTTTCTTTCTCTTTTTTGTTGTTGTGTTGTGATTGTTGTATTAGGAAATGTTAACTCAGGGTATGCATTCCACAATTATACTTTTCCTTTTAGATTTTTGAGTATTATTCATCATTTGTCTTATCTTTATTTTCTAAAAATTTTATAAAAAAAAAACTTTTTTATTTATCTATTTATCATTATTATCAATGTGTATGTATATATATATACATATATATATATATATACATATATATATATACATATATATTTTTTTTTAAATTTAACTTATCTTTTCCATTCTGGGAAAACAGTATCGTGTTCTTTTTATCCTAATTACTATTGCCATCTCTCCATCTCACCATGTATAGAGGTATTTTTCTATGTATATTTATCTGTCCAGACATGGGCATTGAAATTCAGAAATGGTTTGATTCATGTATGCCCTGAAAATTTCAATAAACAAAACTGTGGGGGAAAAAAATACGCAAAGCAAATAAAGCATAATTGCGCTGTTTGTAAACATGTGAGTTCTATGTCATTCTTATTACCTTGATATGAGTTGATATATCAGACCATTCTTTAATATGCTTTTCCCTTATAGAGATATTTGGTAGCCATTTTGTGCCAATTCATCACTTCCACAGGCTTCCAGTGTATCTGTAAATGTACCTTATATACCTTGTGGATGCTCACAACCCACCACATCTGATGGTAATTGTCCTGCAGGTCTATACTGCTGTCCTTTAAAGTTGCTTCATCATTCCATAAAACATTCTCTGAAAGAGAGACACTTCCTTCTCATCCTCTTGTGCACAATGAAGCAACTTTAAAGGTCAACAGGGTAGGCCCACAGGTTAGCATGCCATTTCCATCAGATGTGGCGAGTTTTGAGCATCTACAAGATGTTTAAAGGTAGAATCTGTAATGTCATATAAGAGCGACAAGAAGCCTACAAGAGGCTCCAGGATAGCACTGAATGGCTCTGCTTAATTCTATAAATGGGAAATTTAAAGGATAACTTCACAATTTTTGCAAATCCTTTGTCTCCCATAAGCTCTCCAGAAACAATCACCTGGCACCTGCACACCCAACTGTCTGCAGATGGCACCAGGACTCACCAAGCCACATGGACATGCATCGAACCATTCAAGTGAGTGGAGTCAATGGTGCATAACTGCCATTAGTTGAGGCATTATTGATTCCCATTCCTGCGCATGTCTATGTGGTTTGGCCATTCTTTGCAACATCTGCAGACAGAGTCAGGTACACAGGTACCAGTTTTCCGGGAAACTTCCTGTAGTTTCACACACCTTTCCAGTGTTCTGAAGGTGCCTGTCATGTTTTTTTTTTTTTTTTATACAAAATAGGAATATTAATTATCACTAAACTGAATACAGTTTGGGAATTTTAAGACTTTTAACGAATCTTCCACACTGTTCACATGCACATGGTGAGTGTTTGAGTATCGAAGTCCACACATAACGCTGTGGGGGAACTATTTTATTGACTGCCTGTATGTCCACCCACTATCCATTTGGACTTACAGCAGTCTATATGCTACCAGTGACACAGATGACATGATGGACTAGTTCTTATTTACCTGATTTACTAGTTGGTGTTGTTGAACTGTTCTTTTCCCTTTAAAATCGTTGGATTCTATGTGGATTTCATACATGGCACCACAACCACCTATGGACAGCATAGAAATTAGAATAAAAACCATGTCAGCATCATCAGTCATGGACATTGGACATTCTGTGTATAATGACCTCGTAGAATGGTAACCATCTTAATACTACATTTTTAATTCTTGGCTAATCTCCGGGAATAACTGATGCTACATGGTACTGGAAAGTGGTTTCTATCATTACCTGATATGTCCACAACTTTTAGCGATGCGGCTGATGGAAATTTCTCTTTAAGTATCTGTGCAATTCGAACCTCTCCGTCGGTTCGTGAGGACAGACACCTCTGTACCGGTCTATGAAAAACTACCTACGATGACAGACACAACGTACAAAGAGTCAAGAGACATAAACGTTACATAAACACAGCAGGCATAGTCAACTCAGCGACAAGTTCGCAAGCTGTTTCAGCTGACTTCACGTTGGCTGGACTGTATCCTTCAACTGAAGCTGCTGCGCAAAGATATTCATAAACTCATTTACTTGATGAATGCGAAGAAGTCGGGAAATGGAAATCATAGTGCCTTTCGCGTTTTGGGTAAAAATCTTGTAATTTAACACGATACTTTGTGTTAATTAATATAACTTTTATTAAATTCACGCCCTCATCTTCGTGGGATGCCAAAACATGTATCGTCCCAGTAATATGACGAAGGTCACGAAAATCTATGGTGGCTAACAACCAACGAAAAAGATCTATATCTCCACCTACTGTGCCGGAGTGTGTAGTGCTCTTTATGCAACTATGTTTGACAATATATTGTGAAAATAACCATGTTTGCTCAATTCATCTCCTCATATTATTAGTCTATATTTTACAGTCGCTTAAGACCATTATTGGACCTGCTGGAAATCCATCTCAATGTGATCTGAAGATGTCTGCCAGTAATTTACAGTAGGCTACTCAAAACTCTACACAGCATCAGTCACCACCAGAGTTCTGCTATGGATCATCACCTCTATTTGTTGAGTTTGTTGGTTGAGTTTCTTTTTACCACCATTGTACAATTTAGAACAATTGCAATAAATGCAAATAATCTTACTTCATCCATACAAATTTGTCTTCAGTTTCTGTTCTCATCTCAGCAGCTCCCACAATTATCTTCATTACTTCAGCATAGGAATCTCTTCACTTTTCTATCAAAGAGAACCACATTGGAAATAATTTTCTGTATTTGTTGTGTTTATATATTTGATTATTTTTGATGGAACCTCTGCAGTGTTATATGCATTTTGATTGTCAATCTAAATGAATTAATGAATTAATGAATTAATGAATCAACCTTTGTGGACAGTCTCACATTGCCAGACCTATCTCCACATTGTGTTTTAGCACTGTACTACCATGAAAATATATCACATTGGGACCCATTGCCACAGGCCATCCCAACCCTGCCCAGTTGCTGTAACCACACCTCCAGAACCCAATCAACACACTCAAAGCTTTAAAGGTGACATATAACAAAGACTAAGAAAGACGTTCACAGGTCTCTGCATTGGCTACCAGTGTGTCATAGCATTGACTTCAAAATACTGTTACTTGTCTATAAATCACTTGATGGTTGAGGGCCAACATACATCTCTGACTTGCTTCCACCCTTATAAACCCTCCTTACTTCTTAGGTCATCAGGGACCAGTCTGCTGACTGTTACTAGAATTAAAACAAAACATGATCGAGCAACATTCAGTTATTATGCTACACGTAGTTGGAACAAACTTCCGGAAGATCTTAGATCTGCCCCAACTGTCATGCTCACATTTGCCTTTAATTGAAAGTGAATCACTGCTAATAATTGCACTCTGACTCTTATATGTACTCTGACTTTGTTATGCTCTTTCCTTTTGATCTATTTTATGTAAAGCACTTTGAATTGCCTCTGTGTATGAAATGTGCTATATAAATAAACTTGCCTTGCTTTGCCTTTACTCAAATGTAGGGCTAACAGGTCTGAATCAGAAAATGTACCTAATGTATATCCCAGTAAAATCACCATGGGCACTGTCATAGTGTCCTAGGAGTTGTTCCACTATTCACTGTCTGTGGAGCGGGATTTGTTTCTTGATGACATCATCACTAGAGTCTTGTCTCTCCAGTGCTCAGCTTAAGGAGAGCCTTGCTCACAAATCAGAACTGAGCATATGCAAATCCTATTTTAGGGTGGTTTTAACATGATATTAGGGTGAAGCAGAAAACAAGTCACAGCTGAAATAAATATCCATAAATATTAAGTATTTAATTCCCATACCCTTTGGCACTTGGAAACACAATTAGTTCTAACAATTCCACCTCTATTTCACAGACTGAACATCTCCCAATCCCATTTGTTCTCACATCCCTTTTTCATGCAGATCACTGAATTCTATCCATAAAGATTTCAATGGTCTTTATGCCAACTGAGTATTACACATCTTCATTTGATTCTTTGTTTGTAATTTTACTTTACTTCATATTTGCACCTAATTCAAAATCATCCTCATACTTTGCACCTCTGGTCTGTTCTCAAGTTCTACAGTATCTATCTTCCTTCCAACTCAAACCACCCTCCTCACAAAACACGTGTGCCCCCATAGGTCAGAAATACTATAGGCTACATGGGGGTTTGTAAATGAGGGACATTGGTCAATCCCTTACAAAAAAGTATCATGGTAGTTTGGTAATTTCAGTTTTACCATGGTACTGCCATGGTAAAAGTAATGTATCACCATGGTACAATATTATGGCATTTCCATAATATTTTGGTCACTACCATCATGGTAGTGACCAAACTATTATGGAGATACCATGATACCTTTTTGGAAAAACCATATTTTTTCAATAGCTATGAACATAGAGAAGATCCTTTAATCTCAAATATGATTTTATTTGTGTATTTGTATTTTTTCTGCCATGTTTAAAGCATTTACAGCTGCAAAATGACTATACAATGTTAAATACTGTGAGGTTTTGGTGAAACACTGTGTACATGCTAAGGCCACTCCAGGATGTTTGGGCCTATTTATTTTTAATACAGCTCCCCTCAGTGGTAAAAGGTGATATGATATAGATTGACATGGCAGATTGTCTTTTTATGAGTTGACAGTGCACTCAAGTGGTGAAAGAAAATACACCACAATGTATTAATGTATTCCTATGATGTGTTATGGATTTCCAACCAATATGGCACAATACCATAAACCCTCATTGAAATAATGAAATTCAATTAATCAATTCAGTCAATTGCAGCAAAATCAGAACTTCTTTTTTTTCTCCCCTGGACTTGGGGACAATTTGAAAAGAGCCCACCATGACACTATGGGTTAATAATATCAGTGTTGATAGGCTACTACATTATAGATATTTCTGTTAGTTTAGAATCAGTGTGATCAAAGCATACAGTCATGGGAAAAAGTCCCCATTTATGTATTTGAGGCAGGAATGGGTTTCAATTAGGGCTGGGCGGTATGGCCAAAATATCATATTACAATTTATTTCTTATTCTTGAGTATGTTATTAGAGTAGAGTATTATTGGTATAACAGTATTTGACAGAATGTGTTTGTTTGTTTTGTTTCAGTTCAAATTACAGTGTGATGTGACATCATTTTGTTGTTGTTTTGTTATAATACAATTGTCATGGTGCTACTTAATTCAAATGGTCCCTTCTCATCCAATTTCCATGACAAATTATTTATCATACTGCCACAAAGTACAATTTTGATATACTGTATATTGGATAAAAAAAATAAAAAAAACGGTATACCTTTGATGGAGGTATTGAAAAAAAATTAATACCTTTGCAAGGTCAATGACGGTATACCTTAAAATACTAGTTTCAATGCTTTTAAATGGAAAGCTTATCTCTGTTTGCAGGTTGTGGAGTGATGCATCAGTGGAGACAGAGGAGGACCCAGAGGCTGTTTACACAGGGGGCTGATGTCCCCATTCACTGCAGGCCCAATGCTCTGTTTATGCACAAGAGTTATGTGGATCCTACAAAGCCAGGCCGGCAACCAGGGAGCCAAGCTATTGTTGGAAATTATTCTAAAAGGCTGAGGAGTGTCAGAGATGCTGATGTCACTCCCCTTTAAAGGCTGAATGTCACCAAAGTGAATGTAACAGTGCAGCGGTGCACTATTGAAGATGGACAGCACTACTTTTCCCCTGCTGATCCTAATGCTTCTCTCACTCAACTGCCTCTCCTCTTCTGAGGATGATACAGAGGCTCTATCCTGCCCAGAATATCAGGAGGCCTTTGACGGTTCATGCTATGAGTTTGTGGGCCTCCAGCGTTCCTTCCTCAGTGCCCAGGGTTGGTGTGAGCGCGGTGGAGGACACCTAGCCTTCATCTTGAATGATGAAACTCAGCAGTTCCTTCAGAAGCACCTGGAGCCAGAGAGGGACTGGTGGCTTGGGCTGGCGCCTGCTTCCCCAAATCTGACGCTGGACTCTGCTGCTACTGAGGGTAGGTGGGGAAGCAAGCCAAGGTACCGCTGGAGGTATTTCATCGCTTCTGGAGACCTTATTCTGCGTTACTGAATGGATATGTTATATTTCATAGGCAAGCTGCAAACAAATCAATGTGTTGCAAATGTTATTCGTGAGAAAATATGCTGCCACTCCAAGAAGCAAATGTATTATGTGTTTTATAGTATGCATGATCACCATTTTGTGTTTGCTGCATTTGAAAAATATCTCTATATGATTATTATACAGTATGGCAAAATAAGACCAAAAAGAAAGAATCTAGAGATTATTGTCGTGGCAACTATCTCCTTAGGAAGCTTGACTTCCCTGAGGGATTTATAATGTGTTTGTTTCCCGACTATTGTTAGAAGGTAGGCACATTTGGATATCTCGCTCGAGCAGCAGACATATAATGAGAAACACTTCTCATTATCTTGGGCCATTCAATAGCGGTTGCTGTCAGGTCCACTGATTTATTGGTCTTCCTTTGATTCTCTGCACAAAGAGCCAGTCTTAATCATCCATTCACCTCATTCCCACTTACAGGGATGGCTTTGGTTGTTTTTTATGACATGTTCCTAAATTGCGCCTCTGACAACCATTGATCCCCATCTGTAGTAATGTGACCGATGCAGTGGTAATGACGTATCACTCATAATATTCTTGAATATAGGTACAGAAAACAGAAGTGTTGTTAATACTTTACACAGGTGAAATGTGTCAATTTTTTTTGCCCATCCTCAGGTTCTCTCTCTTGGCTCGATGGCTCAGACATCAGCTATTCTAACTGGGAGAACAGCCCAGATGCAGATGCAGGCTGTGGGCACATCCTGAGACATTCAGGCTTCCAGTGGAAGGCCACAAGAAATTGTAGCCAGGAGTTACACTTCATATGCCAGTTTGGTGTGTATTTCTTGGTGTTCATGGTGTGCATACACATACAGCATGTATTATACAAACATATTTTATGTTTGCTTGTCTACTGTTTGACAAATGATATGCATCTCCTTTTTAACAGATTCTGGGAGATCTATTGCGTGTGATGGCCAAAATGTCACTTTACAGTGTGGTTCTGGTCAAGTGATAGAGATAGATGACAGCTTCTATGGCCGTAAAACGATTCACTTCTGCCAATCCAGAATTACTCCATCACCTATATCCACCCAGGAGGAGTGTAGCTGGATAGACGTTGTAGATTCAGTAACAGGTATTGGATAGTACTAAGTATTATCATGTTGTATCAGCTTTGTTAGCACTGTAGAACCATATCAAAAGGTATGCATGGTTGTTGTTGTTGTTGTTGTTGTTGTTGTTATTATTATTATTATTATTATTCCTATGATAACTCATCATCTTACCTCTCCAATGAGTAGAATGAAAGATGGAAAAGTTGCTCTATAAAAGCTTATTTTAAGTTGACCTTAGTTTACTTTATTTGAAAATGCACAGATCATATCTACTATCCAGGGTTTGGGTCAATTCACTTTCAATTAAACAAAAATGGAAACAAAAATTGCTCTTAATATGCTAATGATAAAGCACATTCTCAATTATTTGTAACTTTATAGCTTAAGTTACTATATAGCTATAATATATACAGTATTAATATGGTATAATATAATACTGTATATAGCTATAATATAATATATAAAGCTGCGCTGTAAATTATACTATAAATTCCTCCAGACCTCTCCTGGCAGAGCCTGAGGTGTGGCCAGCAATAGCAACCCCTCCACTATCCCCACTCAACTCCAACCCACATATCAGGCCAAAACAAAAAACAGAAACAAAGTGCAATACCAAGCAGTGCTCTTTTGCCTAAAGATCACTGTTTGATGGTATTACAGATTCTAACCTTTAATAGATGTATTGTCAGGTAAATGTACCACTCATTTTGAATGTTGGGACTGCTTGAATAATTCTAATGAAAATTATTATAATGAAGATTGATTCGAATTTTTTATATCTCAAATAGAAGGAGAACAATAGAGTCTAGAATTGTGTGTTGACTGATCTAATTAGAATCATCATGACACACATCCAAATGATTTGTGTCATGCCAGGTCATTGCCATGGACTCCAGGCGTGCCAGTCTGTAGCAGATGTTGCCTCGTTCGGTGAACCCTGCCCTGGGCTGGGGAGCTACCTGTCTGTGGAGTACCACTGCAAAGATGGTCAGATGCACATTGTATCCTGGTGTCTTACACTATCTCATGCTTTCACCATGCATTTTTCACTGTCTCAAAAACAGACCTTGCACTATGGGCCTCTCTGCATGAGTCAAACTCAATTCTTCAGCTCATCAATTGACCTGTATGTAAAGTAGATCACCAAGATCACACTGTAATATTCAATCAAAAGATTTCAATCAACTTCCTTTTTTGTTATATCAGGATATTCATCATTTTGTAGTGACAAAATCATTGAAATATCGATTCCTGGAGAAACACTGAAATCAAGGTTGTTGCAAGAAATTGCTATTCATATCATTATCTCACACACATCTGTTTCTCTCTCTCGCTCTCTCTCTCTCTCTTTCTCTCTCTCTCTCTCTCTCTCTCTCTCTCTCTCTCTCTCTCTCTCTCTCTCTGTCTCTCTCTCAGGACTCCACCTTATAATGAGTAA
>OMKL01105440.1:4451-19531 GCA_900302295.1 Parasudis fraserbrunneri | reverse complement strand
TTAAATATGCTGCTCCCATAGAGATAAAACTATAGAGGAGACACTGCGGTTGATGGAGTGGGATAAAAATGAAGCCATCTTACCTGGGTAAACTATTCTCAAATCATCAATCTCCATAACAACGAGTATTGTTTCATCAGCAACAGAATGCTTTAATTAAACTAAAACAGTGAGAGAAACATTCCAAACATTCTAAATGCACTGTTTGATGTTGACCTTTATTTATTTCATCCCTGAAAGTATTTTCTTGAGCTATTTTGCACTTTCTAGTTTACCCCTAAAAAAACAGCTGGGAGATACAATTGGAAATATTTCCCTTCAACCAATTAATCTCCAGCTCCAAAACGAATTAATATTTAAAACTATGCATAGGTCATCATTATCTTGGCCACTGTTAGCAATCTGATAATTAGGACCAAACCAAATAGTCTGCTATTATGTTTATAAAACCATTACACAAAGAAAAAAAGTGTGTGGCAAAAAAAAAAAAAAAATGCATTTAAGTTGTACGTCCATGTTAGCTCATCTGCAGAAAATGTATTTCGGTAAGATATTTCCATTTTTATTATAGACACCTTATGTGGTTACAAATATAATGCAATGCATTATAAAAGTTAATGAAAGGTTTATGTAAAAAATAGGAGAAGTAAAAACACCATACATGCTACTTTTCTCATTGACTTCAGTTCATGCAGGTTTAGAGCTGTACCCAGGTAAGATGGCTGCCATATGGTTCCATCCCAGAATGGCAATTCATTATGACATGTCGCATCTAATGTTTTATATATGGCTGCTCCTTTGCCTACTGAGCCTGGAGAGGAATGGTTTGTGAGAATGATGGAGAGCCTAAGTTCCCAGCGAGTGCACTGCCAAAAGATAAACAGCTGCTCCTGTGAAGTGTTACAAGTCTACAGTATGTCACACTGAAAAATTAGTTTCTGATGGAGAGTTTACTGTAATAAATTTAGAGTTGGGCTGACGTAAGTCACATGGATACATTTTTCAGATAAGACAAAAGATGCTATTATTCATTTCTATTCATATTCATATTATTCACATTCAAACCTGTGCTGCTAAACTCTGAACTTGGGAGATGCATCGAAAATATTGAAATCTTTAGCCTTGTGCCTGAAATGAAAATGTTTTTGAGGCTAATGCAACAAGTGGCAGAATGTGTGGTGGCGGTGGGCAGTCAACCGAAGCGTTGAAAATCTGATGATATATTTGAAATTGGATTTACATGGATGGAATCTAACAATGCTCCATGACAACAATGTGTGGTCTACAAAGATGTTCCTGCTAATGACAGCATGAAACATGACAAACTGTGATATTAGGGTGTGGCTCAGGAGAGCGGTCGTCTGGTAATCTGATGGTTCCCAGTTTGATCCCGGCTCTTCCCGGCAGTGTGTCTAAGTGTCCTTGAGCAAGACATTGAACCCCTAACTGCTCCCAATAATGCATGGTTGCCTCTGTCGTCTGTGTGTGTGAGAGTGAATGGGTGAATGTGAGGCATAAGTTGTAAAGTGCGTTTGATAAAATCGCTATATATATGCAGTCCATTTACCCATTATTTGAAAACTGATGAAAAATGAAAAGTAAATGATTGATGTTTAATGAAATGCCTGGTGAAGTTGTTCATTATTTAGCATTTTGTTAGAAGGATTCATTAAAGTAAGATAGTTATTTCCGCTCTTTTACCTTGACTTAATTGGGACGTTGGCAGTGACAAAATACAACCATTTAAAAAGTGAAGGTACCTTGAAAGGTATATGTATATATATATTTTTTGTTTAGGTTTTTTAATCAAATCTGGTCATGTAATTTTTGTATTTCCCTACGGGATAATAAAGTATTTCAATTCAATTCAATTCAATAATTTGTTCCACATGGTATAGGGCTAATATTAGTATTAGTCAATAAAGTATTTATAGCTTATAAATCAGAGTGGGATTGCACAATCACGTTGAAACGTGGCAACAACATCAAGGACTCCATTTGAAGCATGCATACAAAATGTCATGCAATTTAGCCATAAACGGGTGTGATCATGCCAAAACATTTTCCACATTAACATTTGTCTTTGACCCTGGAAGTCTAAAGTTTGGGATTTTATCCCTTTAAAGGCACTAATATGTGGATTTTGACATCAATAGATCACTGTAAATTCAATAACCTTACCTTGACAGAATTACTGCAGAAACATGATGAGACCGATAAAAATGAAACAGAATTGACAAGACTGAGATGAGCTCGTTGGTAGCCTCTATTTTTATTTTTATTTTGTGCCTTCGGATTGGATCCACAGGAGTTCTGCTGTATGGCGTTACAGCACAAAGGAAGCCTTTCCACACAAAACTTGCTTTATCAACAAAATAACTCCACGTTCACAGTTTGAATGGGGCTGTTTACCCTCCTTGCTTCTTCAAAACAAATCCCATGCGGGAAGCTGCTGGGGGATGGAAACAAAATCTTCTTTGCAATGAGAGGAAGCAATGGGTTTATGGAAAATACAGTCTCATCATGAGAATTAGGCTTTTAATTGTTTTGGCAATGGTCACATTTGTTTACTATAATTACAGAATACCAAGGTATCGCAGCTAATCTGACATTGATATGTTTTTCTATTTATCAACACATACGCTATACAACTATAATCCGGCCAAATCCAATAAAAGAAAAAAAAGTGGTTTAACACATTTATTTGTAAATATCTCAATAACTCAAAGTCTTGTGGAAATGGGTCCTTCCAATCCCGAGCCTGTCAGGGTCCAGGTCTGACAGCTCTTGGGTCCAATCGGTACTGCTGTGGTACCAATCTCGCTCCATGGGTAAAATCCATTCCTACCCTTGAAACTAATATGATAAACTAACAAGAAAAAGTTCATATTTGCATTTCAACACAGTAACGTCAGTCTGTCATCATATGTGCAAACATTTCATGACGTATACAACCATTTTCACCGCATATATATCAGTTTGTCAGCTTGATATCATTTTAGCTTGGCATTGTACATGTTTTACGAGTCAAGATGTCATACAATGACATCATTGTCAAGATGTTGTCATACAATGACAATGACACACTGCATCCAGCACCTGGGGTAATTGCATCCAGCAATTGTAGACTGTATTAAGTATGGCTGCCCCCATGTTTGATGTCATCAGTAATTGTGTATCTATCCCATAATGTGAAATGTCTAACATTTTCTTTTGCTGTTTACAAGCATTAGCGCTAACATTTGTTACAAAACATTAGAACTGCTGTGTCAGCTATCAAATGTTACAACTAATGCTAGCTAGTGTTAATCAAAGGTCTTTGGTTAACAGTAGCTAGTGTTAGCTGTAACATTTGGTAACTGACATTAGCTTTAATCCTTCAAAGCTAATGTTAGCGCTAATGCTAGCTAACAGCAAAAGAGGATGTGCAAAATGCTGATTTATTTTTGAGCACCTCTTTCTTACCTTGTATTGAACACACCATTTTGGTGGGTATAACAAATACATTTTAAATTAATTATTTCCTTTCCTGCCTGGCTACCCCACACCCAAGAGTAAAACACCTTTACAAACTGGGCAGTACATAGGGTAAGCAGTGTTCCTGGCTCCAAAAAGCACAGCTAATTGAATAATCAAAGCTAATTCATCCCATTGTGACATCATCAAGGGGAAGCAAATCTGAACAGTTCGCTTAGGCTTGTCAATGGTAGATGCTAGCTCAGATGGGGTCATTTGCATTTTTGGGGAGGTAATAATTACAACCTTAAACTTTCAATTTAACCTTAAAAGTTGTTTATAACCCTATCCCTAACCCTAACCCTAACCTTAACCACTCCCATTACCTAAAAGTTACAAATTAATATTTGTGTAGTATCTGTGTGAAATACAGATGACCCTGTGTGCTCTTGCATTTACACTTCAAATCCTAGCCAAACGGCAAGGAGTAGGCTACATGTCATTTTTCACTTAAATAATATTTCAGACTGCCAGACTCAAGATTACATACAAAAACAAGGCAAAACCGATTTTCCATAATATGTCTCCTTTAACAAAGGGAGTTAACATGTCCAACAAACAAATCATGCATAGCCTACATTTTCAAATATTATTGTGGGCATGTTTCAAGTTGTATCAAGAGTGGAGGTTTCATAAAATGTCAAAAGAAAGCTTAAGACAATGTTATGAAGGCAGAGGTATCTCCTAAACACTTCTTACAAAGAAGTCGCTGAATGTGTGGTCAAAGTCTTCTTATACACCCGTGCCAACAAACCCTGTGTGAGGGAGTAATGTGTGTCAACAAGACACATAATAATGCAAGTGAATCTTTGACTATGTTTTTTCTCTCTCTATCTTGTTGTCATAGCCTCACTTCACATTAAAATGCACCTTTTGTAGGCTGAATATGAAAGATTTCATAGTGAATAGGGATGTCATGGACTGCTGCCATCATAGCCTCCTCCAACAATGAATGACAAACTACGTGGGAGGACAGCAGAGCCAGCTTTGCAGCAAAAGCCTTTGTCATATAGCATGTTCTCATCTCCTTCGAACCTCCCACACTCTTAAGAGACAGTGTTCTGAAACCCCCCAAAACCCAAACTCTTACATTGCTGGTGAAAAGTGTCCTCCTTGGTGAGTGTTTTGAGACTCAAATCATGCATTTAGGCACATTTACAACAAGATGTGAAAAAAGTTAATGCTTTGAAACACCAAATTGATTCTGCTGATTTCTTTTTTTCTTTACACTTTTCCACACGGTTCAATTCTGTCACTCTTTATCTACAGTAGCCTACATGTACACACAACCCATGTTCATTATAGGAAAGTGTACAATTTATTAAAAACTATTGTGCACAGTATCACAAAAGCAACACAGTGAAATACCCAAAAGAAGTGACATATGATCTTTCCCCTCCATTGTACCACTTTCTTTTTTTCTTCTTTTTTTTGGGTAAATCCCACTTGCAGTAGCAGGCTGATTAACACTACAATATTTTCATATAATTTAATTTTTGTTTACCACTAGTTAGGCCCTGGTTCACTCTAAACATTGTAAAAATGGCCTTGTACTATTACTAAATAGTCCATGTAACATCTTCTCTCAACCCAATACCTACTGTATTAGTTCTGTTGCAATTGTGCCAAACATCTATGTCACAGTAGATTACCCATCATTATCCAGGGGCTTGTGAGCTAGCTTCTCCAGATTAGAAAAATTAATTTCAATGACACAGATGAACATTTTTGAAAATAAATATTCTGAGGGTTTAAAGAAAAACAATATATTGAAAATGGCGGCCCATATTTCAAGGCAGATTTTTCAGCAAATTTGTTCAGCATGAGGAGATACACATATAGGCTATATTAGTTGCAGGTTTCACATTTACATGGGGTGGCAAGGCAGATGAAAAGTTGAGACCTTTTGGGCACACTCCTTTATGACCAAGTTAAGCCTTTTGTTTTGTCCTTTTGTGCTGAAATTAGGGTTAGGTTTACCAATCTGTGGAGGAAATAAATGGTAATTCTTACAGTGCGGTTTATCTGCTTCGCGGAGTTCCCCTAATAATTCTAGTCCCTATGGTTTAGAACCCCAAATAATCTAGCTTGCTGTTTACTAAAACTGGAATGGTTTTAAAATAAGTGTGTCTCACCTTGTTACATTGCTTCACCTATTTTCTTGGTGTTCTGATTTACTTTCTTCTAACAGCAATAATCATATACTTTACATCTATAGGGCACAAGCTCTTCCAGCTACCCATGAGCCAAAAATAAAGTTGAAGGCAAATGTTTTTCCACGGATAACTTATGCCAGTTGAAATTCATGTTAACCTCATTGCCTTCTATCATAAGCATCTAATTTCCAGTCCTCTTGGGAGGGAGGAACTCTCTTGGGCTTTTCTCACAGTTTCATTCCTGAAATCGCTGCCGATGAGTTCTCACTGACACAGGAGACTCTTTCATGTGCACAGAGCTTGCACATGTGTTTCCCCCTTCCAATAAATCTTTTGATTGTCCTACTTTGTTCCGCGCTAATGGGGGAAGCTCTTTACCATCGGATTTGTATCCACAGATTAAGTCTCCACTGAAAACCCAAGATTTGTCCTAGATTCTGCCTCATTTTCATTCTCGATGTCTGTTCGTGCAGTAATTTCTAGAGATAACTTTTGAAGAATTCCCTGCAATGAGAGCAGGAAAAATCCCATCTATTATACATCATTTAGAGTCCAGTGGTAAATGTTTTGTTGAGAAATGAGAGAGGAAATCAGCCATTAGAGACACCACACATCCAAAGCCAAAACCTCTATTGTGTTTTGACATTTCTACTTGCTTTATACGTGGCCATATATGTTCAAATAAATCAGACAGCTGTGTATTCCACAGCCACATTTTTATCATTGTCTGTACACAGATACAAGGATGTAAGAAAAGCAAGCACCACTGTAAAGACCCATTAAAATGTAAGGTTCTTATAAAAAATATAGAAATTCCCACCCTACACTAAGAATACAGGGTGTGTGGCTATATGGAAAGTCACATATGATTGGCTGTAGATTTCTTTTGTCCTGTGACATCTTCCCTGTAAAGGCGATAGTATACTGAAAACGAGGGTGGACTTGCCCGAAACAGAACCATAGTTGAACCATTTGCTGCTCTTATACTCCGTGCAGCTTTACACCAATCATAGATCATCACACATTGAGAGCTAATGTGCAGAGAATCCGACTAGTTCTGCTAGCAAGCGGGTGCTTCGCTTACTCCACAAATGTAATTGTGTTCTTAAAGAACCAGTACAATGATGTTCATTCAGTCAGTAAAAGCTTAGTGTAATTATGTGAGACGTGTCTTTTTTTTGTTATAACTGTTTTAGTGTACCCTCACTGAGCACAGCCAACTCTCAGTATGTTGAGGGGGTGTGGCCTTCTGTTCATTGAAAGGAGATGTCAAATTAGTATCATAATACATTAGGCTTTCAAATGTAAACAAATTCATGGGACTAGTGTGATTGGTTGCCATGATAGATTAATATTGGCTAACCTGTGCTAGCAGGTGATACATAAATTATCACAGTTGCTGTTGTTGAACCACTACAATTAACTAAATTGTAGCAAACTAGTTTCATTACTTGTTTGTGGACTAGTTAGCTGATATCCTTTACAATGACTGACAAATGACATATTGACTGATGGGCCAATCACGGTCACCGAGTAGATTATGCAATCTCTTCAGGGAAGCAGATTGGATATCTGAAATGGCTTGATTCTGTTGATATCCAGGGGCATAGTGATCAAAGGGCTTTAGTCAACAGTTCTAACATTTTGGGTAATTTTACATCAACATAACATCTATTAAAAAATGCAATGAGATTGAGAAACACAATCATTGTACTGAACCTTTAAGAACCTGCCAAAGATTCCACAGTCTCATGGGCTCATAATGTCAGTCTTCACTGGCCCTTGATTTGGAATGCGGGAGAATAGATAATAGGGTGAATAAACAATAGGTGTGTTCTTCTCATAAACACAATCTTAGCAGCCATAATTGCGAGAATAAATAACCTTGTATCTGTAAAGAAATTCCTCCCAGAAAAGAGATACAGTATAGTATTGAGATGCAACGAGCATGTTTGTTAATTACTCCATTTAAGCTGCATGTGATACCTAAGCTGTTGCTTCCAATTAAGGAAGGGATTGTTTTACAATGCCGGTCTGGATGATTAGTGAGTCTACTAGTGTGTACATGTAGGAGTAATGATCTTGAACGTGAATCCAAAAGAGAATATGATGTAAGGATATCTCCCAAGCATTTCCTTGCAAGGCAAAGACCATGTCTCAGTTTTCACTTACCCTTGATGCTTTTCTTCTTTTTTCACTTCAGTATAAATCAGTATCCTAATGTCCATCTGGAAACCTGCTCCCAAAGCAAAGGCTCAATAAGCAGCCATATTTATTTAGAGATGTGGCCCCAGGCCTGCATCACAGCGGAGTTCCTCTACTGTGGGAACAGTGGGAACTTCCGCTAAATTGAACTGAATCCCTTTGCATAAAAATAGGTGACTAGTAATACATGTTTCTTGTGATGTAAGAGGTAGTAGTCTCCATACTCAAGGATTTAGTTTTATTAGTCATAGGGGACAAAGCGTTGCATTAAGTTTCACCCCAACTACAATACACTTGCTCCTCTCTTGTCTCTGATCCTTTCAGCTCCACTCAGAAAGCACCTTTTCAAAGAGAACTTTGAACCTTTTCATGATCAAAATGAATCGGCTGTGAAGAGCACACTGGTTGAGAGCTCTTGTCTAGTTAAACTCATATTTACCTCTTGTCTAGCGTTAGTCCTTGTATCAAGTGTTCAGTCAATCAACAGAATAATTAAAACATTCATTACTTTTTTTGGCGGTAGAGATACTCATTGGTTACATTTGGATAATGGATTAGGCCTTTAAAGGTCTCGTGAAATCAAAATCGATGTTTAAGCTTGTTTATCACACATGTCTTGCCCTGATCATCACCTATATGACAGTCTATATGTCCCAACAATGACAAAAAAAAAAGTTATTTTGTAGATATTCGTAATGGTATTTTAGAGTTTGTCATTTCCTGGAAAACACAAAAAAAATGTCGATGACTCATCCTGCACACATGGGCATTAAATGCTTTCTAGAATTGTTATGTCCCTCCCCCATTTCTATAAATCGATGTGGAGGTATCATTGTCCGGGGCTTTCCTTTCCCACGACACATGCAGAGAGCAAAAAGGCATTTGCCATTGCTGTTTCTTTTGCCACATCCGTGGTTGCCCATTGCACAAAGCACTGCAATATGGTGAGTTTGCAGAACTTTGAGTTGAGACGCACTCTGATCAGTCTCTCACTTATTGGTTCCCATTCCAGCAAGGGTTTGGCTTTCTCCTTTGAAAGAATGATGGCTACGCCATGTGTGTGGGTTTTCTCATGGCCTGAATGGAGGATGACAGATCCATCATTCAGTACTTGACATCCAGAGCCACTCCAGCGACATTCACTTATCCACCTGATGTCCAGGTGGTACCTTCTCATCTCACTGAGGACTCGTGCTTTCTTGGAGGTCCCATACATTGTTTGGACATTCCATTCTCCAAGGCGGATCTTGTTTTTTGGCCCCAGTAGACTCTCTTTCACACTCCTGACTTCCTTTCGGCTTTCATCTGAAGTGGTCATATTGCCGCTCAAATGGTTTGGGTCGCTAGGGTGAACTAAGCGCCCGATGCTAATAGTTTTGCTCATTGTAGTTTTTGAAACAGTGTGTTTTTTATGGGGTGGCATTGTTAGCGCCATGCCCAACCCTCAAACCTGGAGGGCCAGTGTGCTAGCTTTCATCTGGCTCCTCACCCAAGACCAATCTGGTATGGTTAGACCTACCAGTCGCCATTGGCTCCCTCCAGTGTAGCTCTCAGGGTCTTAAAAGCACGCAAACCTCAAGGTCACAGCACAGGGAGAAGGTACACACCAATTGCTATAGAAATATTACAGAGAATCACCAAATAACCACATACATAGTATTTATATGATAAGTTGCTGTTGTTTCTATGATAAGTGTGTATGAAAAAACAACAACTGAGGAATACTATAATTTCTACAATATTTCACTAGAAATATAGTGAATTACTACTGTATGTATGTGGCAAATCTATAGTGTATATGAAAAAAATAAACCCACAGGAATACTGTGAATCACTACAACTAGAGGTAACTGTGGCAACTTTCCTTAGTGTGTATGTAAAAGAAACAGGAATACTATAGCTTTTACAGTTCATTTTTTAATGGGTCATATAATGCCCAATGCAGTCCATATCTCCGTGGAGTTTCAAAGAGAAAGGAGTTAGGCTGAGCTTGCTCTATACCTCTGACTTAGTCCAGATCAGATGCACACTCACATGTACTGTCATTTTTGTTTCTCATCACTCCCCCTGCAATCGGTCACCAAGTATTAAACATGTTATGTTGACCTTTAAATATCCACTTTCACAGGGAAAGCATGCTATGGCAGCCCAGTGCTGATTATAACAAAGGCATGTTAGCATTCCTAAAAGAGACTGCATGCTTTGGCTGGGTGAAAGATCGATTATACTTCATTTCCCAACTGGCTCAAGTCACTAGCTTGTTAGATGGTTCAACGCCACAACCCCAACCATCTCTAATGGGTCAGCATCCTTGTTAGGGAGCTGCCTTATTGTTTAAATTCAATGCCATCACTTTCTTTTGCTAGAGTGTTTGAGGATTTATTTTCATACAATGAATGTCCCCAGCTTAATTTGATGTAATAAGATGTTGTTTATCTTGATGCTGTCAAACAGTGACCTCTAGGACAAAAGAGTCCTGCTTAATATTGCGCTTTGTTTACGTTTTGTGTGATGTGTGGTTTGGATTTTTTTTTACTTGTTATGCTGTGAATTTCTCTAGACCTCTCTTGGCCGAGCCTGAGGTGTGGCCAGCAATAGTAACCACTCAACTCCAACTCACACATCAGGCCAAAACAAAATATGTAAACAAAATGCTGTACCAAGTGGGGCTCTTTTGCCTCGAGGTTTGAGGTTTGATGGCATTACAAATTGTAATTTTACAGAAAACCAATGCTTCATCCTAATGCTTTGTTCAGACTATGGACGACAAAGCTACAAAACGGCCAAGCATGGTCAGCTACACTGACGCAGAGTCACCATTGAAGCGTTGCTTGAGTGCCGTGGATGTACGTTGAAGAATACAAATTGACAAGCAACATTCTTGATTGAAAATGTAGCAGGTTAGTGTACATTACTGTGGCAAACTCAAATATTGTCTCCCTGTCTCTGAGTTAGTGACACGTATTTTTAGGAGAAATACACCATGTGATTCTAAACAGAGGTTGAACAGATTGGACAACTGAACTCTCATAAAGCCATAAAGGTTTATAACCACAAATCCTCCCATGCCCCATGATTCATTCTTTCTCAGTGTATGTGACCCCATAGACAAGAGCGGAGCAGATGGTCAGAGAAGATAATTCATGTCAGTTCAAACATTTGTCTAATAACCAATGATAAGTTATTACAAATCTACTATCACAACTCAATGAATACAACATGAGACGTTAAATACACTTTTAAACATGAAACATATTTCAAACACGATTTTTTTCCATTGTGATGAAATTACTTTACAGTCAAATGTAACTTTGGAGCTCCAACAATGCCATCGACTTGCCAGCTCAAATGTTTGGCAACGTCATGGTATTTAAATGGAGTTTTACTTCCCCTCTGTTTATGGATGGAGCCGTTTCAAGCAGAAACATAATTTTCTCCGTTGCGGTTCGTTAGCACTTCACAGCGTCATTAGAGCGTGAGAAAAAGTTTAGCTCAGCTCAACCTCTGTTTGAAGCTGCGCTCGCCTGTCACGTCAGGAAGCGACACCTCACACGCCCGTCAACTGAGCGATGAGAGTTGGGCGCGCATCTGTAGCATTCATGTCGCCGACTTCCATTGAAAATGAATGATTTGCCGCTGCTTTGCAGCTGGTGGAGAACGTCTAGTAACAGTGATTATTGATACAATGTGTTTGTCAACTTCAAAACTTATTGAGGACTGTTTGTTTTGAGGAACACAAACTTCAAGGCCGTATGCCTCTCTCTATCAGCCAACCCAACTGTTGAATGAGAATTGAGGGAAAAGAAAATTCTGTGACTCATGACGGTAAGTGAATTGACTGTTTCAACAATGTCCCTCTTTCCCTTTGTTCATCTTTGTGAAGAGCAGTAATTAGACATGATAAATGATACATTGCTAAACAAAAAGAAAAAGAAAAAAGGGGGAAAAGGGAAAAAGTTTCTCTATGACAAAAAATAAGTCAGTTTAACTATTAAACTCAATATGACTGAAGCACTCTTCAGAAACACATGACTTACAGTAGGTCAAAGAATGTAAATGCTAACTTATGTAAATACGTATCTGATGTTAATAGCTTTAACTGATGTTGATGTGAGAAACCAGATGTGTATAGAACACAGACTACTGGGGTTATTTCTTATCTTCCCTTTTCCACCTACTGTTTAGTTGTGAGACCTGGAACTAACTACAGAATGAATGAGATGTAGGGGAAGCCATGCATAATGAACGGACCAATAACAAATGGACACATGAGCGTGATTAGTGGACCAATAAAAAAACGAATCAATGATGTTTAACTCAAGGATATCCTGATGTCCCTGTATAAAGAAAGTGAGAGATACTGTCCAAAAAGCCACAATTCTGGCACAAGACTTCTCGATATTACTGTAATGGCTCCTTGTACAAAACCTGCATACAGAGAGAGTAATATCTCCTCAAAGCTGTGTTTACACAGTAAACATTGTAAATCAATGCAGCTGGTTAATTAAGACCAACACGCAGAGGTGGCAGAGGGAGGCAGCTACTACACAGTGTGCCCTGCACTTGTCGTAATTAGCCTTGGAATATTCTCCCACCTTCTACAGGTAGGAAAAGTTTGGCTGGTGAAAGGATGAAAACTTCAGCGAATAATTAACTGAGTGTCAATTTCCAGCTCTTGAGGCCAAGACCCAAATTTGCTGCATTTAACATATGGTAATTGAGTCATCTCCTGATAATATGTCCTGTGGGGGATGAATATTGCTGTACCTAATGGGGATGCTGTCGTATTAACAAGGTAAAGAGGAAATGAGTGGGAAGTATCTGAAAGAACTAACTGGGCAAATAAAGCTTGTGTAAGCACAATGCAAATCCAGTGATAGATGATGCTTGATGCTTGCCTCTATGAGTCAATAGTCATCCACTCTCCATCTCTTCACTTCCCTTTTATGCCTAGTATTAACGATAGCAACCGCGGTGCCGATGTTCTTTCCACTGTTCACTCAAGAGCATTAACACACATTACTGAAATTAGGGACAAACTGCATTGTTCGGATCAGCTACTCAGAACATGAAGTTCATCAAACCTCCGGGGTCGGAGTGCTCGCAAGACCAGTGGGGGGTATGGCCACACTAGACTAACGATGGCGTGAATGTTTATTCAGAAATCTGAAAAACCTGAATGACAAGTCTGACAGCACTTGGATCAATTCAAAGTGCACACAATTTATGTTAATTGCCTCCCAGGTGGCTGGATTTTTCATGCAGAGGCAGAAATTCTACACAATCAATGCAGTTGGTTAGGATTCACAGGGTTTAAAAACTATTGTGCACTCCCTCAAGAATCTGATCATGGAACATCTAACTGCGATTTCTAGCCATAGGCTGATGCCAAAGATTTGTGAATTAAATATTGTGACAAAATAGCTGATATTCTGGTGTGATATGATCATCAGGGGTAGTCTTGAATGCTACACTCATTCTAGCATAATTGGCTATTTGACATTTTGCACTTGCTGGCAGGTGCTGTCTTGGTGAGTTGGTGTGCTTCTAAGGATCTGTCTAATCTTGTCTAAATTGGCTAAATTTACTATAAAATATAATCTGAGGCCACCCTGTGACATATTTAACCTTGTGACCAATCTTTATTTTCACTCTGTTTTAGAATCAGTAAGGCCTCTGTACTAAGCCACTGAATTAGAATCATTAAACCTCTGTACTAAGCCACTGAATTAGAATCAGTAAGACCTCTGTACTAAGCCACTGAATTAGAATCTGTAAGACCTCTGTACTAAGCCGCTGCATTAGAATCTGTAAGACCTCTGTACTAAGCCGCTGAATTAAACTCTGTCTTCCACTATGTGTTGAGAGACTCGCCCCTTCAACATTGGACTGTCTGAGTCTGACAGATGTTCTGAACCCCTGCGTTTTTAATCTTATTTTCTGACATTAAATTTGAACTGCATTGGCGAGGTACTGACAAGTGTGTACTGTACTGTGTATCCTGTTCTTGGTGTGGTGTCCAAAATCTTTGGTGGTGTCATTTATGCCTGCACAACGCAGCAGTGAGCTCCATAACTCTAGTGTCAATAATTAGGACTATGTTGGACTTTGGTACCACTATAGTGCTAATAATCAATGAAACCTAATTGTTAGATGCAGTAAAGTTCCTATTCCTCATAAGCCACGCTAATGTTATATCTACAGTAGCATCTAGAGCCAATTATTTTGGGCTAGAGCAGTCATGTATTTTTACATTGGAATTTGTGGAATTGCAGGGTCAAATGGTTGATTTTGTTTTGGTTGAAGTTTTGACTACGCACACTCTGTATAACTAAACATGAGTTGAAGCCAACTCTCAAGAGTGTAGGAGTCTGACAGTCAACTCTTTTGTGTTGACTCTCCATGACTTATGTCAATGTAAGGTGTAAAGGGGGCCTTATGGAAAAGTCTCTGGGTGACTTAAATTCTGAGACAGATTTAGCACCATCTAATTATGTCGAGAAGGAGAGAAATCATCTAGCTCAGTCATAACTATAACCTCCAAACTAAAATCATTGGAGATGCCATGTTTTTGTTTTTTTTCATTTGTTTTTTTCATTTCAGTCTTTTTTTATTCAGCCCAATACTTACTGCCTTCCCAGCTCAGATGAATGTTCCAATCGACTGCTGTCATCATGGTAGGCATGGTGTGTCCGTTTTATTAAATACACACATGTTGTGCCTCTACTTTTGTCCTTTTATCTGGACCACTTAGTCTGTCTTTTAAAGGTAGGATTCTGACCTTTCAATAACGCCTGTAAGGGCTGTCCTGTGAAAAGGAAGGCTGACCTTTCTTAGACACTCTCTCGCTCGCACTCTTTCTCTCCCAGCAGGCTGTCAATTAGCACTCACTGAGGCAGTGACAGAGCATGAAACGCACCACTGGACCATAGTATTTTAGACTCTAATGAAAACCTAGCTATCATTAAAGACAATTAATTGGTGGAAACTGTGAGGGTAACAGGATATATATATTTTTTAAATTCCATATATTCAGAGTTCAGTTCATGTTTTTTTTGTTTTTGTTTAGGTGTTCAGAATAGAGCATTTGGTATGGTGCTATTAACTTTTAAATTGTATTATTCCTAATTATAAGAACCTTAGAGGTGATGTGCATCTAGTAATTAAATGAGTGGGGGAGGGTGGGGAAGGGGGGGGGGGGCC
>OMKL01105410.1:0-10984 GCA_900302295.1 Parasudis fraserbrunneri | reverse complement strand
AGAAATGTAGACTGATATTTGTCATTCCTTTCTTAAATGAATGAATCATTACATTTATATAGTGCTTTTCTAGACACTCAAAGTGCTTTACAATGTTGAGCGGAAACTGCCTCCACCACCAACGTGTAGCACCCAACCTTGGGCTATGTGGGCTCAATGGCTGCCTACACTTACACACTGGCTGAAAGAATCGGGAGACAAGGATTGATATCAACCAGGAGAGGGACGATTAGGTGGCCTTGATGTCAGAGATCTGATTGGGAATTTGGCCAGGAACATCAGGTAACCCCCTACTCTTTACAATAGACGCCCTGGGTTCTTTAATGACCACAGTGAGTCGGGACCTCGGTTTAACGTCTCATCCGAAGGACGGCACTCGCAACTGTATGGTGTTCCTGTCACCGCAACAGGGGCATTGTTAACTGCCATGTCCAGAGGGCTCCCTACTGGACAAAAACATCACTTTCCAACAGTGCCCTGGACGGGGCTTGAACCCCCGACCTTCCGATCATCTTTTCCTTTAATTAAAAAAATGAAGACCATTTTGAATTAAACAACATCATGACAATTGTATTGCAAGATAAAGAAAGACATACAAAATATGTCATGTCGCCTTGTTATTTGTCATGGAAAACGAAATACCGTCCTACTGTCAAAACTAAGAAAACGATTGTGATATGATATTTTGGCCATATAGCCCAGCCCTACTACCCATGTAGCCACTGTGCCTTAAGTCAGGCTTACCTTGGTATCTGGGTCTTTGATCTCCACATGCATTCCGAGGCCAGGGGTGGCCGGGAGGAAGGAGCTAGTCTGCTTGTCCCACAACTGAGTCCTGTACTTCCCTGTCAGACAAACGGAAGGACATATAGTGCCGTCAGTTCAACCAATAATCATATCAACAAGTCAATAAACACACAAGGAAGGGGGGAAATCTAGAAACTGCAATTGATTGATATCAAGTAGGCCCATTTGACTGTGAATAGGGGATTTCACTTTTATTGAAGCCAGAAGATGATCATTAGTCATATTTCCACAACAGAGACTGGTGGGGCTTTACAGAGCCACCTCAAAACATTTGTAACATGGGTTCAAAGGCACAATTCGTCTCGTCTATATTGTTTTAGATTCTATCGCCCAATGGAGGAATCATTTCAGTTGGCACTTAAGTAATCACAACATTTGTTTGGGGTTAAATTCAGAGACTACCCTCCCTGACAGTATGTGGCCTTAGAGTGGAAACCAGGCTACTGTACACTGAAGCCATTGCACCTGTCCTCATTCAAGCAGGATGTGTGGTGTGGGCGGTGCAAAAAGAGGCCCAGCTGTCTATTTGCTGGAGCCAGCTAACTGGCTAGCATAGCATAGCACAGTTAGCTGGCTAGCTACCGACACAAACAATACGTTAGCTTTAAGCTTACCAATGACCATGGTCTCATCTGGAATTTCCTCTATGAAGCATTTTTTCTCCGTTTCTCCTATGTGGAAGTAGAGTGCGTGGCCTGGACAGATCCAAGCGAAAAGTAAGGTAATTCCAGCAGCAGGTAGAGTGAGCATCATGTAGCCTTCTGTCTTGTCACATCAGCAAGGAAGGTCTACTGCTGCAGCTAGGTGACGTCATCTCTTCCCTGCGGAAGAAGGAAGGGGAATTCCTGAGCTAACAACACTCGTCCTGATTTTGACAACTACTGGTACCCCAAATCTAAAAGGAGAACAACCGAGTAGTGAAACGCTAAGCGAAACCATTGACCTTTGTTGGGGGCAAACATTTAGATTTTATAGAGCGCTGTTGGTGTCAGTCGGTCAGCGTTTCAAACAAGCGACGTGCAAGACACCTCTACTGGGTTGCTAGGTTAACCTGTTAGCTGGCTAATTAGCTAAACAGCTAGCCAACGTTAGCCAGCTTGCTAACGTTGGCTACATAGCTAGCTAGCTGGTTGACTGTGAGTGACAGCTTGTTTGTTTGGATTGACTTGACCAACATAACTGAAAGAAACAGAAAGGTAAGGGCAATTTTGCAACATTAGGCTAGCTAGTGGATGCACAATGGTGACTGTTCATGTTTAACGTACCGTTAACGTTAATATTTGGCAGATTTTATCTCGTGAGTGTCAATTGTCGGTAACTGATACAATAACATCTGTAACGAGGATGGATAAGTCAGCATCGGTCATTACAGCGATCTGAATAGATTATTGATTATTTGACTTGAATCGCTCATTAAATGGACTGCGATGTGTTAGTTAGCTGATCTAACGTTACCTGCCTCATGGTGTTTCACATGACGTAAGTAACTTACCCTTTATTGGGTAATGTGGCCCAGTGGATAAATGTCTGTACTGACACTGTAACTTAAACGAACACATTCATCAGACTAAATCATGTGAGCAAGCCAGTCGGCCGCCTCTAAGATGCTGGATTGAAGAATAAACTGAAAGTGAAAGTAGTCGGCTGTCTATGTGGTATGCCATGTGTCGGTATGCAACGGCATGTGGATTCATATTTGTACAAAGGTGACAAAGATTATTGATGATGGCTGAATGGATAATACATTATGTCTGTGTGTGTGTGTGTGTGTGTGTGTGTGTGTGTGTGTGTTTGTTGAATCCAATGTGCAATGTGATTTGATCTGCAGATTCAATAAAGTGTGTAAAATGTGTGTGTGTGTAGGTATGGTGCAGCCCCAGCCAGACGGGCCCATGCAGTGGGACATGTCGGGAGAGGAGAGTGGAGGAGCTCTGAGGGTCCCACCAGAGCTGGCTGCAAATGAAGTGGTGACCAGGTTACTGGGAGACAACCAGCAACTTAGAGGTAGAGCTTATTCACATTGTTCAGTGCTATCTTTAGGATCTTGCTCGATCTCCACTACAATGGATAGCCAGGCATTGTGGTGGTGTGGCAGAGAGAATGTTTTCTGTACCCGTATGTCCCCAGAAGCATATCAAACCTCTGTTAATGTTTTAATCCCTATGATTGTGTGATATACGATCTGTGGATTCAAATAAAGTAGCCTATTTAAAATACAACTGTGTTGTGTAAATGTTATCCATTGTCTAAATTCTCTCTGTCTCTCTGCCATCTCTCTTTTTTCCCTGTACTCTTTCTCTCTCCCCCTCGTCTATCTATCTATCTATCTATCCTCTGTCTCTCCCTCTCTACCCTCCACCCCTTGCTCAATCAACCAATCTATCTCCATTCTCTCTTTCGATGTCTTTCTCCCTCCCTGCGCTCTGCTCTCCAGAGGCTCTGCGGCGCAGCAACCTTGCGCTGCGTCAGCGCTGTGAGGAGATGGAGGGCTGGCAGAGGAGGACGAGGGAGGAGCGGGAGTTTCTCAGCTGCCGCTTCCAGGAGGCCAGAGCCTTGGTGGAAAGGCTGGCCCAGGAGAACCACTCCTTACAGGGGCTGGTCAACGGGCCCACCGGGGGACCCAGCTCCTCCTCCGGCCACGGCTCCAGCTCCAACTCCAGCCAGACCGAAGCCCAGCAAGGACGCCAGGCCCGGAACGGCCCCCTGGAAGCACCACAGGTAAGGATGCATGTGCACGATACCACTTTTTAACTGCTGATACCGATTCTCGAGTACTGACCTTTTAAGTACGGTCTGATACAGAGTAACGATCCGACCCATTAGTTTTACTGAACAGTATAGATTTACTCAGTTTGTGGAGACGTATTCTATTTTCTCCAATAGATTAGGTAACATCTTTCTACGTGTCAAAATTGCAGAACATCAAGTGACTTTGCTCTGATTTCAGACATGTTGCACACAGTTCTTGGTATCAGCTTTTAATACTGGGTGCCGATACCCTATTTTCGCCTGCTGTTGGCCTGATATCTGATACCAGTATCGGTACTGGTCCATGCCTAACCACAACCAGGAGTCGGGCAGAAATGTCCCCCGAAAGTTCATAAAATGTAAGAAAGCCCACTACAGAAAAAATACATTTCCCGTCTTGGTTGATATACTCTGTGTGATAAAAACCCTTTGGTGTAAACTCACCCAGTTCAAATGAAATAACTTTAAATACCCCTGTTTAACCAGTTGAATTGGATACTTTTCAAGTTAGCGGACTGAGTGAGGCTGTGCATATTATTCATATTTTGTGGTCAAGTGGTGCTGGTACATTGGCTGGACTGCGTGGCACACCTGCTCTTCATTTGTTTATTTGCTTGTTTGTTCGTTTGAGTCTTTCTTTCTTTCTTTCTTTCTTTCTTTCAGTTTACACAAACGCACACCTCTCATAGTAACCGTAATCCCTGTTGTTTCTCGCAGACTCTCGATCAGCGTGAGAGGAAGAGAGTTGATGAGATCAACCAACACACCCAGACCATGCCACCACGCAGCCTGGTCAGTTGCACATCTACATGTGTTCATGTGAGGGGGGAAAGGGTGTTGATTCTGGTGGCGTCAGTCTTGTGTACACTAATTTCACGTGTTTTTTAGTTAATTTTTCCTTCATTTTGTCTAGGATGATCGGAGTGTGCATAGCTCCATGAGTAATGCCCTCTCCACTCCTTCCACCTCGCTAACAGAGGCCTGGGGGGAGGGGAGGGGCATGGAAAACGGTCAGGTGAGCCCGCCCACTAGATCCTGATTCCACCAATCGGCTCCCTGCCTCTTAGTCTGTGCCCCTCCATTTCAAGGATGATTCTTCCCCAACTTACACACTTACGAAGTTTGCTTTTATCTGTACACACTCCTGACTCTTAATATTGGTCAATTCATCTCGCTTTTAGTCCCCACTTGATCTCTTTCATACGCTCGGTTTGTCCTCTCTTCTCCCTGTCTCACTTCTGCTGGCCACCTCTTTGGCTGCGGTTACACTTGTCAATTCAATGTGATTTTTGAGATCTAATTGTAAGAATCTGATGCACTGCAAGATTGCGTTGCAGTGTATCCGCCACTGAGCTTCTCTCGAGGCAATGTTTATCTAAATCCGTGAATAATGCATTACTTTTTCCTGCGGTTTCTCTTCTTCTTCTGACGTGCACATTGTGACCAGATTGTGTTCAGATTATGTCAAATTCCAATCACAGTGCAAACCTGACCACTTCACAGCGGGATGCGATCTGGCCCACCACGTCACGAGGCAAGAAAAAGCCACCTTGGGGATGTCAAGACCTGCCAATCAATGTGTCCTGTAGATGGACGCTAAAAATGTGCATTTGAGTGACAAGTGTATCCGTAGCTAGTCTAACGTTACCTCTGTCATGGTCTTTGTCTTCAGGTGGGTCTGGTCTGCCTTTGTCCACTCTTATCACGTCAGCGCTCCTTGCTGCATCAATATATCCATATTTCTCTCTTTTTCTCTTTCTTTCTTTCTTTTTCCATAGCCTGCTGAAGGAGCGAACGAATTCCTGCAGCTGCTGAAGAGCCACAAAGAAAAGATGGAAGAAGGGATGAGGGAGCTGAAGAGGAGGAATGAAGAGCTGGAGAAAGAGCGGGAAGAGGGAGAGAAGCAGAAAGAGTTGATGCGTTGCTCCATCGACAAGCTAACAGCCAGTCTGGCTCAGGCACAGGTAGCCCTCTTCATTGTCACTGTGTCCACTTTGGCCTAGAGTCCAGCCAGTACACATACATTTCACCTACAAGTTTCAAGTTTCAAGTTTTATTTGGCACATGCAGTTACACCACAGTGAAATGCTTTTCTCTATGTTCTTCAAGAACGTGCTCAAGTTCGGATAATAAAAAAAGATACACTAATTACAGTAAATACAATACAATAAAATACAATGAGAAAATGTACAGTAGCATGAAACTTTGAATAAAACGGCTATATAAAAACTATAGTGAGTGTGGACAGTATGGTATTTACATTACATGAGTGATAAGTGATGTGCAATATGGTGCTGTGCAAATCAGCATGGGTCTGTGTTGAGCAGTCTGATGGCTTGGGGGAAGAAGCTCTTCCTGAGTCTCTCTGTGCTGGCCATGAGTTCCTACATCGACTGTGCTGTCAGCATTTAAATCCCAGAACTTTAAAGGAACACTCGAGAAGATAGATATCAATTTCATCTCTGTGCGTCCAGTTCAGAGGGAGAGCTGTGGGTACATGCTAGCCTAGCTTAGCACAAGGACTGGAAGCAGGGGAAATCAGTTAGCTTAGGTCTATCAAAAGTGAAGAAATGCACTTTCCAACAAGTCTTATTTACACATTCTGTTCCATACATCTTGAGTATTTAAGGTCCCAGGCTGTTTGACTGCCTCCGATGATTCAGCCTCCCTTGTTCCCTTCTTGCCCGCTCATTTTCCAAAACCAGTAGTTCCTCCTCTGTAAATTCAGGTTCAAATAGATAAGGTTCTGGATCTGGTTCTGTCCAGAAGAAATCATCCTCATCCTCTTTGACAAAGTTGGTAATGATTAAGCAGTCGTTCCTCAATATAATTCAATGTTAGCAGTAAGTTAGCTAGTCACTTTGGCTTTGTTGACAGAAGAGTTACAATGGGGCTTCTGAGATGCCACGCATCTGCCCAGCAGTTGTTCTTCATGAAAATAGCTCAAACTGCAAGATACAACGTGTAAATAAGACCGTTTTGGAATAGTTGGAAGGTGTATTTCTTCACTTTTGACTGAGCTTTTTTTATTTTTATTTTTTTTATTTGTTTTTCTTCTTCATGGTTTTATGACGACACTGACTCATCCTGGTCCTATGAGTCTAGGTGTATCATGGTCCTCTCCTTTGTTTCAGCTAAAGTGGTAGCCATATTATTTTAATTAAGTTGTTATTGTTGTCACGAAAAGCTAACGTTTTTTTAAATTAATCGCCAGTGAAATGAGTTGGAAATCCCCATCGTCAACACGGAGAGGCACAGGATTCGGCTGATAATCATAATTAATGGGTTTTTCTGTGACGTGTCCATTTTTAGGCGTCCAGTGCAACTGAGGAGGTAGTCCTGCATCGTTCTGAAGCACAGCACTCCTCCGACAGGTATGACATCACTTCCTTCGTAGCAACGAATGTTTTCACAGATGGCACCTCACTAACTTGACTAATCTGCCTTCTACTATTTTTTTTTCTTCTATCAATGCAACATGCAATGAGGTGTTTTCTTTCTTTTTTTTTTAAATCTGTATAATATGGATATCTGCAGACTTCTATCCTTTAACGACTAGTCGCATGCTTTTTTCTTTTTTTTATCCCTTCTATATTCTTTCATATGGTTGACTTACTCTGGAGGTGTTTCTTCCCTGCTCTCTTCCTGTCTCCCGCTCCCAGCTCTAGCCTGGCTAAACTCACAGAGCAGCTACAGGCCACACAGGGCAGGTGAGCCTGTGGCTCTGCGTGGCTGTGAGACTGTTTTCCCCAGTGTGGATGTGGATCTGCCTGCCTGCTCTTGCTCTTTCTCTTTCTCTTTCTCTTTCTCTTTCTCTTTCTCTGTGCCTTTTGCGTCTGGCTCTGTCTTTTACTTCTGTCTTTGTCAGTGTTTGCTGTTGGTGTCTAGTTTTTGCTTCTTGAGTTTGTGCAGTGTCTGCGTTGTGTTTTTGTTCTCCAAGCATAAACACTCTTAATTAGCAAGGCTAATTTTATGTTTTCTTTTTTTGGTTTGCTTACTGTTTGTGCTTGTTTTTTTTTTCTTTGGGTATACTGTGACATGTAATGATACTGATTTAGAAATGTTGCATTGCTGCTGCTCAGGTTGGGAAATTAACACCAGCCACATGGTAAATGTGGTTGTGGCTGGTCGTTTTTTTGTTGTTGTTTTGTTTTTGTTTTTTTAAACCACTTTGGCAGGTAATCAGTCACCGTTTGGATGTCCTATTCTGTTCTAAAAATGTATTTGGCTGGTAAAATAGCAAAAATGGCAGATACATTTTGCAATTTACCAGCCACTGTGGCCTGTAGACAAAAAAGTATGTTTTCTGCTCTGCTGCTGTCACTCTGTAAGATTTCCGATCATTTGGAATAGGGCTTCCCCCTCTTAGTCACTTAGTTGTTGATCTATTGATGTGGTCTTAGTTGACCAAGATTTTGTTAGTTTATTATTCATCTATGCTTTCTTCCCAAGCTGAACGAGTTATTTCCTGAAGAATTATAGGCACACCCTCTGGTAAGCAATACATTTACAGCGGTCCTTTTACTGATTAAATCAACTTATCAATTAGTCGACAAAGTCCTACGACTTTTAGTCAACTAAGAATTCCTTTTAGGCGAGGACACTGCAGATGAGGACTGTGTAGACTCCGCCACGTCCAGTTACACGGAGCAAGCACGTGATGTCACGGTTTAGTCTACACGGTCCGCACTCTGTCAGGCCGACCAATCAGGACGGCCTGTAGCCGACCTTTGAACTACGTGGTTGTGATGATCTTACAGAGTGCACCTTTTTAAGAACAACAGCCTTGTTTTCAGATCCACTGATCCCCATGCCTTTTGGAAACGACACTGTGGATTTTGAATTGGTTTCATGGGCCCCACTGTACCTGCTCCACCCATAAAGGACCTTGTAAGCCTTCGAAGAAAAGCATTAAAACCACCAGTTATGAGGTTTTCCCGCAGCAGCAGCAATGGTAGACGTTAGGGCTGGGCAATATAATATAGAATATATATAATGATATAATAGATAATAATAGATAATATATCTTTATCTTTTAGATTCATATTGTGGGATTTTTTTTTCTATCCTGAATCATGATACACGACAATTTTGTACAAGTTTGTAAATATTAAGTGTTAAAGGGGTAGTTCTGATTTTCTGAACCCTAGCCCTATTTCTTACTTACCAGTGATGATGCTGATCGGTCGAGGCCTTTCTCAGCACAGTCCATGCTGTTCCTCATACTAGCTCTGGCTAGTTAGCCACAAACCAATGCAAAGTCAATGGGGTCGAGCTCCCGTCTGTACAAGCTGACTGAAGCTCACTCAAATCTATTTTGTGTGCACTGTGAAGTAGATTTCAGTGAGCCTCAGTCAGCTTGTACAGACAGGAACTCGACCCACAGTAAAAATGTGACCGGATGAGACCGCACACTTGTCTCCTGAAAAATATTTATCGGACTGTGTTACCACCGACGTGTTTCGGCCTTTGCTTTCATCAGGATATCGCTCAGCCCTAACGTATTCTAGGATTATGGGGATATTGGACCACGGTAGCTGGCAGGTGTAAATCTGTGCGTTCTGTGGGTAGGTACCGGGAGCTGGAGGAGAAGCTGGATTACCTCCAGAAGAGCTCAGCTCAGAGGGACCGGACCGAAGCCCTGCTGAAACAGAAGGAAAAGGACTGTAACCAGGTCTGTTCTGTGTACAATACAACAGTATATTTTACACAAGGGGGTATTGTAATCACTTGTGCGTGTGTGTGTGTGTGTGACCGGGATAACTCACACATTTCTTATCCGATTTAGGTCAAATGTGGGTGATAGGTTGAGTGTCAGACAAGGATCTGTGGCGCTATTTAATTTTTAATCCGTCAAAAACCGATGGTGCTGTTCCAGGTCAAGGTGTTAGCCATTGGTGTATATTATACTAAGGACCGAGACAGTGACTGAGGGGCCGCGAGCGAAGTCGACACGAGTTCGAGTCGGACGACACAATATTCTAATTGTCGACAGTCTACCCAGTGGTCCTCTAAATATCCGTGACTGGAGGGCGGGTTTTTCAGGTCGGCGTGTGCCGTAACGTGATTGTTTCATCTCTCTGAATGCCGCTCTAGTTCACACTTTCTCTAGGGACTCACAGTTTTGAAAATAGTTTTCTCACAATCCAAAACTGATTTCGCAGGCTATTAGTCAGGCTAATCTACCAAAATTTTACACTGTTGGGTGTCAGTTTGTACAAGCCCCAAAGTGTTTTAAATTAGCCTACCGAAAATTTGGAATTTTGATTTGGAAAGGTGTTGGCATGGCACAACATCACGTGGTCATCTTTGGGTTATGACCCAACATGTGGAAGTAAAGTGACAGTGAAGGGAAGATCATTAGGGAAGTCTGCAGTAAGTGGGCTTTATTTTACAGTGCGCATTGTAGCATGGTTGTTCCGTTTATTGTCAGTGCTGGGGAGTCCGATTCTTTTTATTGAATAGTTCATTTTGAGTCGATTCATCCAAATGAATCGAACCTTTTGAGTTTTTGGGGTTTACGAGTATTTCTCTCGGATTGAACTCCCTGAGCCTCCTGGCTTCCAAGCAACGTCATGCGTGGCTTGTGAATGGCTTTCAATACATGCTGTTCATATGTGCCTTTAGTCTATGGGCGACTTTGATAATTCAGTGAAATCAAACTATTCTGAGCTTTCTGATTGGAACTCATAAGTGGGAGAGGTTCAGTTTATATATTTTACCAGTACGTACCATTGGTGACTCGGTACATACCAAACTTAAAATGAATCAGTCCAAAATGATTCGTTTGTTCATTTTTGGCCCGGCGTTACTGTGGGTTGGTAGGATGATCACACAGTGGGCCAAGCTGCAACGGCTGATTTGTCATCCACACACTAAACATCTGTACACCCTTCTGATCACTGGCACTGGGACTCTTGTTTGACTCTGGTGTTTGTGTGTGTGTGTGTTTTTCTCTCTGTAGCTGGCTAAGGACTGTGAGTCTCTGAAAGCCCAGGCCACGTCTCTACTCGGAGAGCTGAAAGAGAGACAGAGCTGCCTGGAGAAGAGTGAACATGAACGGAAAATACTGGAGGACAAGTAAGTCTGTCCGTGTATATCTCTGTAGGATGAAGCATTATGCTTTTGGTGTGTAGACAGTGTATGAAGTGTGTGTGTGTGTGTGTGTTTTTCTGTGTGTGTTACGTATGCTTCTGTCTGACTGTGTACGGCTTTCTATGTTTGACTGTGCGCGTGTGTGTGTGTGTGTGTGTGCACGTGCAGGCTGTGCAGTAAGACGGAGTCTCTGCAGGCTGTGGAGAGGGAGATGGAGCAGCAGAGGAAGCAGCACCACGTGGCCGTGGACAAGCTGCTGCTGCAGACTCAGAGCCTGGAGAACGCCCTCAAGACTGAACGCAACGTAGTCACCGAGGAGAGGTGGGCCCCCTGG